>JANTNT010033448.1:0-11064 GCA_024752375.1 Entacmaea quadricolor | reverse complement strand
CCCAAGGTATGTATGTGATAGGATTACAGTAACATATGCAGATAATACACTATATGTGACGTAACTACAGTCTCTCTACCCAAGGTATGTATGTGATAGGATTACAGTAACATATGCAGATAATACACTATATGTGACGTAACTACAGTCTCTCTGTGACAGGGTTACAGGAACACCGCTGTTGTTCCGAGTTTGTAAAGTTGCGGAGGAAAACGTTATATATTGTTACTTCAATCTTAGAGTTGTTTCACTGTCGTGCAGTCCAACTGGAGCAGCGTTCGTTTGTTCAGCGGCTACAAGTAAGAAGTCAAGTCAAGTAACATTACCTCTGCGTCTCAATCATAATAAAGGAAGACAGACAGACGCTTCAAGTACGGCACTTAATGGTAATGCTGCTAGTGTAGGAACGCTGCAGTGTTGGGATGCAAAGACAATGAAGTTTGAGGTGAGCACCCTGACCTGTGGGTTTAAATTTTTAATTTAATTACACTGTGCGATATTCATGAGCCGTAACCGAGTGACGAAATCCTCGATGCACGTTGCGCCCTTTCCTTTAGTTTTTCATAGACATACGCAATTTGTTTTCTTTGCTGCATTGGTGTGGGACTCCTGAACGTTTGGCCTTGCACATCGCCTATTTTCTGAGCTTTTGGGGCCGATATTATCTTTTCAAAGTAGTACTTGTAAAAGTTTCGAAGATTTTTTTTTTGTTGGAGGGGGTACTCGACTTCCCTCTCCCAAATTCTCTTCAACGTCCATTTACGGTAACAGGTTCTAGCATTCTGTTTGGTTAACTTCTTTTTTCATCACAGCGTCAGTTACCAATAGACCCTACCCCTGTGTGTATTAACTGCACAGCCTATAACCACAATGGTACACTTCTTGTTACTGGTGGAGCTGATGGAATGATACGATTATATGGTGAGTTGACTTGCTTTGGGAAGCTTGGGTGGCTCAGCGGTGAGGGCGCTCGCCTCTCACCAATTTAACCCGGGATCGATTACGGCTCGGCGTCATATTAGAGTAGAGTTGTTTGTTGGTTCTCCTCCCTTGCTTCGAGGGTTTTTCTCCAGGTTCTCCGGTTTTTCTCCGTTCTCTTAGTTTTTCTTCCAGAAAAAACAATTGCTTTTTATTGCAAAACTGACCACCCCTCCCGATATGTTTTTTTTTGTTTGTTTGTTTGGACTTCATTTTACGTAGACATGTAACAGGGCATGAAATTAACTTCTGAACCCACCAGCAAAACGATGCTAGTAAGTTAAGTTCTCAGTAGCAAGACATTTAAAGCCAGTAGCAAAATTTGTAAAATACCTCATGTTGTGGCCAGATGGTCATACTCGCAAAACTTAGCTAGTTAACTTTTTTCTTACTCGCTAAATATTAAACAAATTTACTCGCATTTTGCGAGTTTGCGAGCGTTAATTTCGAGCCCTGTGTTATCTCTGCATTTTAACTTTTGTTCCTTTTTAAATAATTTAAAGACAACAAGAACAAAATACCTCAAGATTGTAACGATTCACAAGTCCATACTTGTGTTTAACATAGTCAACACGACTATCTGTCTGTCTGTCTATCGGTCAGGTCTTTATGGATCAGTTTTCGTAGATGGTCTCTTGGTGGGAAACATACGGTAACGTGACTCTTAAATGGCTTCCAATCTGAACCAATCAAAAATCGAGAAAATAATCGTCCAATCACAGTGCTTGAATACGGAAGCCATTTAAGGGGCCGCGGTACCAAAGATATTATCAATTGCTTTTTCAAGTGTAAACGACTCGGAAAAAAATCCGAGTCCTCCGGGCTTGGGATTGATCCCGTGACCTCCTGCTCTCTGGTCAGGCGCGTGGTACCGTTTGTTTGTTTATTTGTTTTTTTACCAGTCATATAAAAGCTGCTCTAAAATATATTTTCTTATTTTTTCGGTCTGGTTATTCATCTGAAACGCGAGCTCCGATTGGCTCAGCCAGAGGTCGGGATTCTCCCTCGCAACCGGACTTTTCTTGAACTGCAATTGCAATTGCAACAACCCAAAAAAAATTTTTTTTACGAAAGAGTGAAAAGACCTCAGTGACCTCCCAGCCGTTAAATAACATATTTATTTATCCATGTGTTTTAGATATGCGGTCATATGACTGTTTAATGGGGATGCATGCTCATGATGGTGAAGTATGCTGTGTACAGTTCAGCGTCGATGAGACGACTGTATACAGTATGGGTGTAGATGGCAAGGTAATAGAACTCCTCGGCTTGGGCGTAATGTTTTCCATTTTCAGACCACGTGTCATTCCCCAGAGTATCATTTCTTTGTTTAATGGTTGCACACGAGAAGGCACATGAATATGGATACAACTCAAACAAAGGATCTTATTCTCAAGAGAATGACACGTGGTCTGAAATGGGAAAACATTACGCCCAAGCCGAAGAGGTCTATTCAGTCTATTCTCGGAGTGCACGTTACGTCACAGCCGCCATGTTGGTTGACGATAACAAAGCATTCCTAATTAGTTTCACTTGTTCAACCAACATGGCGGTTCTATCTTTGTTATTCATATCTCAAGAGACTTTTGGTCACGTGGTTGCACCCCAAGAATATTAAACCTTTCTTAACACTTAACATTTCTCTTTGATGATCTCGCACTGTTTGAAGGGTCGTCCCTTCATGGAGTAACACATGAAGTGGTATTAATTACAGTACTACTATACTACTACTTTCACCGGGGCCAATTAGACAACAAGAACCAATCAAGGTTTAGAGTAAAAACTTGAGCCAATCATGGGAGATCACAATCAGTAGAATCTTGAACTCAGCCAGTCACAATGTTTCATTCGCACGGTCTCTTGATAACATCAAAATTGTTTGTCAGACATTATTCAGATCTTGGCTTTTTTACTTACTCCTGATTGGCTAAGCTGGAACGCATTGTTTTTAATACAATATACAATACAATATTTTTATTTAGCACCTGAATTTAAAAAAGAATTTCAGAAAAAATAAACGTGTAACATAATAAAAGGTAGATGGCTAATTACAGTAACCACAAGGTTAAACGAGGTAATTAGCTAATTAAAGTACAGTAAATATAAAAAGTGTTGACAAAATACTGTGCAAAAAGTGACGAATATAGTTAAGAAAAAATGAATAATAAATGTGATTAATTAACGATGTAAGAATAATTTAAAAAATTATGATAATTACAGCAAAAGAAAAATAACAATAATAACAAAAAAGATCAATTTATAGAAAATTTTCACAAGTTTGATAAGCAATTTAACTGGAGTTACAGGAGAATATAAGTATTAAAATTAAAACTAGAAAAGTGAATAATATCTATTTGTAGAATCAATGTATTTAATAAGTATATCGCCTTTCAGCCTTTTCTTAAATTGTTCTAAATTGAGTTTTTTCACTTTAAATCTTGATTTGTTCTCGTTGTCAAAGTGTTCCCGGTTACTGTAGTCGTACTCTAATCAAAAAAGGTAATGCAGTACGAAATGAAGGGACGACCGCTCGAAGTCTCTTAACTTCTTGACGACTATTGCCGGCAATATGTTCCACGTTAGACCAATTGAACTTGTCTCAGAGATGGCTCATTTGAAAGCATTTGTAAATAAACTCCATGTTTTCAAGTATTTCAGTTTTATCAATGCATCTACCCAAGTACAAAGTGATGTAAAGTCAAAACCATTAATAGCAGCAGAACTTATCAGCATTAGCTGCGAGAAATCAGACTTTTTTGAACCTTAACCGAGGTCCAACAATCTTTTGCGCGCAGAGTTTTTCCCTCAACTGGTTAACTCACGGAAAAACTTGAATTTTAGTTTTTACAATGGAGTTTACATCGCATGGGACAAAAACTCGCTGATCTAGACATCCACGATGGCGCAGTCTTCACAAACACATCCAAATCATACCAGTCACGTGGTAGCTATACGGGTAGTTCGTATGGGAGACTGTTCGCATTCGACTCAGAAGGACAACATGTGCTAACATGTGGTTCACGATCTGGAATTATTCACAAGGTATTTTTTATTTGACTTGGATTATTTTGTAGATAACATACACCTATTACTTCAAAAAACGTTGACGATCGGAGATGTGAATCTGACATATATTCTTACAGATCTAGACATACTCTTGCTGTGTTTTAAACTATACTGCATACATTGGTCCAAGTAAAATCAAGTGTACTAGAAGTGTAACAGTGTCAAACGACGATTCTTTACGTCTTTTTACTATCAGTTGTGAAAATTACAATAGGAAAACAATATTGTATAGTGTATAGAATAAAGATTATTATACAATTGTGACTAGAATTTACACAAAGTATCATTTGAGGGCCAATATAGGACGGTAATATCCTCTGGAAATCCGTTTTGC
This sequence comes from Entacmaea quadricolor, assembly GCA_024752375.1. Taxonomy (NCBI): domain Eukaryota; kingdom Metazoa; phylum Cnidaria; class Anthozoa; order Actiniaria; family Actiniidae; genus Entacmaea; species Entacmaea quadricolor. The sequence goes on along the minus strand of JANTNT010033448.1, from coordinate 6,686 downwards.
CTATTCGGTCCTGTATGACGTAAAGGCTTCAAACTGGTTTGCGCGAGCTGGTTTGCAAAAAGGACTGTTTTGATAATAAAAATTCTGTTTAAAAACAAATCGAAAAAGCAATTGTATAATAAATCCTTTATTAGATATTTTCTCGCCTAAAGGCTCGGCAAAACACATACGCGACTCTTAAAATATCAGCCCGTAATACACAAGAAAATATCGGATAAGTGTGTATTATATAGTGTAGAGAATAACAATGAAAGAGTATTGTATAATGTATAGGATAACAAAAGAAAACAATGAAACCACTGAATTAAATCTTAAGGTGTATATGTACTTGTTTTTCATCACATAAGATTATGAGTTATTTCAGCAACAAAGACCCCATACTCAAAGGATTATGTTAACGCGTCGTGTATAAATTCGTTTGTGCGAGCTGTAATGCCTGTTACGTTACTGGAACCGTTCGCCATTTTTCGACACGCGTGTGTAAGCACTCATTCTCGGATAAGGATTCCATCTTACTAACCCGTTGGCTTTCAAAAACGCTTGTTCAGAGGATTCTTTTACTATAACAGATCACGCTTCATATGAATTTACATTAAAAATCAAAGAGGCGTTGCACATTAATTGGCTAAAGCTCTCGCTGAATCAACAACTCAAACATGTACACCTTAAGGTTTTTCAATAGTTTCTTTGTTTTCCTTTGTTATTTTATAGACTATATATTACTCTTTGATATTCTATACACTATATAATATAATACTCTACTTTCCTATTTAATTGTAGATAGATCATCTGATTTAAACATGTTTAATCCTGATTTCAAACCATTCTCAACACTACTTTTTCTATTGTAATTTTTACTGCTGCATATATACATTGCTTCTTTTTCGTACAGTGCGGAATTTTGGTTAGATCTACATGTATACGAGAAGAAATAACGGGAATCTGCTTGTAAGGAACTCAGAAAAAATCTGAGTTCCAGATGGGGTTTGAATCGATACCCACCGCACTCTAGTCGGATGCTCTACCACTGATTCTAATGGGGAACAATTGGCCGATTGGACATCGTTGTTTAGCCCAATCATGGCTTCTTACGTTATCTTCCTTGTAACAGTTTCGTTCGTTTATCTTTAACAGATCGAGGGAAAAAGTCTCTCTCAAGTACTAACTTTACCTTGTCATAAACAGCCCGTCATGAGTGTAGACTGGACGTCGTCTCTTAGTTGTTCAACCTGTTTGACGGGTTCGATGGAAGGCTCCATACAAATCACCTCCTTACTAAAGCAATAAATAGAGCATAAAATAATAAGTATTAATAATAGATATCTGTACTAATGCAATTGTTTAATTTATTGATTGAAGTATTAATGGATATTTTAATGTCTTTGGTATACGATAATCAATAATCTTTGAGCGGTTTTCGTATGAGTGAGAAACGTACGGTTACTGTGACTCTTAAATGGCTTCTGCTCTGAACCAATCAGAAAGCGAGAAAACAGACACCATCCAATCACAGTGCTTGAATACAAAAGCCATTTAAGAGTCACGGTACAGGATATATCCCAGAGTTTTAAAGGATAAAGTAAGATGTAAAAAAGATATAGATGTATTAACGTACTATACAATAACATGTTAGAATACCGTGGTTCCCCTCGCACTCTCAACGTACTCAACTGTCGTTCGTCTGTAATCTTTAATTTATTTTCTTCGCAATGCAACTTCAGGCGACTTGCCATTGTCTTCCTCATAAACGGGATTTACACTTCCCTCCTTTTCACAGGCCCCCTCATGTTTGCCGCACCAATCCCAATAACGAAACTGAAATAGTATTTTTAAGGATTAGCCAGATTATATTTATAACTTCTCACTGCTTCATACAGAGCAAACCTAAAAAAGCGCCCATTTTAAGATTAAAAGTGACAGATGATAGACGTCTTTCAAAAACGTATTATTTTCTAAATAGAATAGATAAAATTTTGATGCATGTATAAATAAATCAAGTCTTTATATTAAAAGAAAATTGAATATATTTTTGAAAATCAATATAATTATAAACGAATAAAAAAAAAGCGCTCACACGAAGGCGGTAATAGAATTTATAAATAAATTTTATTTTTGATAAATAATTTAGCTTATTGAAATAGTACTGAAAGGAAAATAATTCTAATAGCAATAAAGCGAATTTCTGACATTGATTTCTGTTTGAACCTGATTTGTAATAACAATCTATAACTGTAGACTTTAGATTTTGACGTCAATCGCATTATTTTGTCGAGTGTACAATTTTTCTTGCCCATGCTCTGCAAATGATTGATTTCCATATTTTCGCCTTTGGGAGAGCAGGATGGACCGGGAGGAAAATTAGTTGGGGCTTTGAAAAGACTCCGTCTAGAGTTTCTAGAGTCGCACTTTATTTGAAACCACAATAAACTGGCATTTGTGTTTTTAGAGTGATTATCATTTGACCGTGAAAGAAAAAAGTATAGTTTGTGGGTAATATTCGAAAGAAAACAATGTCTACTTCAATTACATTGCCTATTCTTTCGCGGTCAAATGAAAACAGCTCTGTTAAAATAATTTGCAATTTTGTACATATTTAGTAAACCAGATCTAAAGGAGGTAAGTTTAGTTGAGAAAAATAGCAGGGCCGTGTTATTGATAAGCACTGCAAAATTGGCAATGGTTTTGGTTTCAGTTTTATCGTTTTCTGACGTCAGAAAGGACTTCGACATATAATACTTCGCATCATTAGAGTGGTTTTCATAGACCTCTGAAATACACTTTAGCGCATTAGAGTGGTTTTCATTAACCCGTGAAACAAAATGTACTAATTAAAGTGTAATATTGAAATTGAGTGTAATAATGTGTAATACGCTAAAGTGTAGTTCAAGGGTTTATGAAAACCACTCTAAGCATTCACTAAAATTCATTGGTTTTCTATTGTATTTATCTGACTATTACACACTAATTGGTACAGTTTCTTTCACGGGTTTAATTATGAAAAGCGCTCTATCGTCTCTGGAACTGTGTTTCTAAAGACAAAAATCTTTGAACCGGTACAAAACCAAACGACATGCAAGAGGCTAAAACTTTAACTTGTCTTATGATTTTGTTTTTATTCAAACTATAGAACGACAAGTTTTTGAAGACCTTGAAGACAAAAACAAAAATGACAAAACAAGCCATGCTTTTCAAAATAACAAAATGACTGATACATATTCCAGACGTACAATTTTCATCATCAAATGTTTGTGGCATCTGAAAATCATAAAAGTGCTGCACGTTCATTCTCATATCGAAAAAAAAAACAAAATCAAGGGACCTGAGGGCGAGGGTAAGAAAGTCGGAAGTTAGAATTGTTATTACTTATAACTTGTAATGAAAAAACAAACAAACAAAGGAAGGAAGGGCGACAAAATTATAAATTTATCGGTTATTGTCAGTGGCAGCTGTAACAGAATATTAGTGAAGTTGTAAAGGAGGGATAACGATCATAAGACTTAATCGTGCAAAATAAGTAATATTTATCAAGCTCAGCGACAAGAAGACGTCCTCGATCGTTTAATACGTCCTGGGGAGAGGTGGCTTCGGTGTGAAAAAGCAAAATAAAATTTGTGCGCCCTTAAAAAATCGTTCAATAGAAAACGTACCCCCCTTCACAATTACTGTATTTACAAAAAATGTATTTTGCCATATTTTACCATATTTTGGCATTACAACTGATTTCTAAAAATGCAGCCCCCTCCATTTCCACCGGCCCCCCCCTTAATGATGTAATAAAAGATCGGTCCCTTAGCGTCTGCGTAGGAGGCTACAACTTCTCATAAACCTTGTGATTGTGGTATCGCTTTCAAGACAATGAATGTTGACCTCTTCTGTGTAACAAAAATAATATTCTAGCTTCCGCGATAAAGGCGATTCCCAATCATGTGATTAAATGGAACTGAAAACGATATTAGTAAATTACAAGCTTCCATATGGGACTCCCCCTATGACGTTCACCCAATCGAATACGGCGTTATATAAATATATTCTCAGAATAGCCAATCATGATTGTCGATAGAAAACATTACACCATGCTAGTCTGGGAGATATTTACGTTTGTACAAATATAGGCCAATTGAAGAACTATAAGATGAGACGCATTTTTGCCAACAATTTGTCTTTTTCACCAACTTAAAATGGACTCCAGGTTTAGCTGGGAGCCAGAGGAATCTCAGGTCCCTAAGGAAGCTCTAGAAAAGTTGATAGCATCGCTCTTGTTCGCAGAAGAGCATCGATGGCTTGAAAGTGGTTCACCTCTACAACGAAATTCTTCACAGACGTCTTGTACTTATTCTTGCAGTTCTCTCTCACAAGACGGTAACTCCAGTTGTGGCAAATGTGATCCAGGCTTCAAATTACTAAGGTAAAATACAATAGTTCCACTTCAGTAAGAGCTATTTCCTGTTATATATAAAACTTATACAATTTAAATGTATAAGTTAATTTATTAGGCAGTGCTAAAATTACAAAAGCCCTGTGAGACATTTTATTCGTATTTATTACCTTTTGATCATCTTTCCCTTTATTACACGTTAAATTCATATACGTTCTTTCCTTTACTTAAACTTATCTTTATTTGTTTTATGTAAATTGTAGTTTTCAGGCAATTATATTTTAGACAATGTTAAGTAATTTATTTTTTCACAGTGTCATCGATCAATATTTAATGGTTTAAGGTCATACCAATAGTTTAGATTTGTAGATCCTTGATATTCAAGCCTTAAATTGTACCCAGAATAAAGCTTGAACAGTTTACTGACAAAATTAAACTTTCTCGTAAACATTATTTCAGAATATCTGAGAACAATAAATAAATTTCATTGCTCTGTGCAATGCTTTTCTATAATGCACTGTTTCTGTGCATATATACCAACTCCTTCATATGGAGGAAAATGCTGTGCTGACATTTATTTATTGATTTCTATCAGGCATGGGAATAATATCAGTCAGATCCATTCCTACTTTCAGAATCTTGAGTAAGTATACAATTCTAATAGGCCTTTAGAATGATTGCATCATTTTACTACCAAGACCAGGCTAGGGTGCGTTGCATTTTTCTTTGTTATTCAGATTTTTATTCCCTTGTGGGAATAGTAAGACAATTGGTACTATTTATACAACAAAAAAGTGAGTAAAGCATCCTGATCTTGGTAGTAAACGATGACATAATGCAAAAGGCCGATTGTTCTTCAAAAGATTCTTCTCGTTCTAATCCTAGTCTGTGTAGCAGCTAAGCAAAACCCCTATTTAATTAAAGAACAAAACCTTGTTCTCATTGGATGATTATATATATATATATAATGATTGGCTTACATATTTTTCAATTCTAACAAAATAGTTGATTGGCTCTTATACTAGTGCTATTCTGTGGGTTTTGTTTGTTTTAGTGTTTGCTGTGGTGAAGCTATTGGATGAACTCATTCGATAGATTCTTCTAAACTTATGTGTGAATGGATTGTCCTTCTATAACATATTCCATGCACTTTAGCAAGCAACAAGATTTAGGCTGAGATCAGTGAAGTCTAATCATTCCCCCCCTCACGTTATGGCATGCAACAACTGAACCTAAACTTGTCATTTGACAGCTCAAGAGATTAGTAAACTACAAAAAAAATTCACAAATAATTGATATAAACCTACCTTTATATCATTGCAACTTCTGCAAATTAACCAAAAGTGATATTTTTCCTCTATATTTGCTATGAATTCAAAGTAATTTCAAACATAGGGATCACAAATACACAGACAGTATGAGAGCCAATTAACAATCATGTTAGAATTGAAAAACTTATAAGCCAATCATATGTCATTATCTATAAACATGCAAACAAGAACAAGCTGTCATTTGTTAATTTGCAGATGGACTTAACTAGGGGTTTTTTGGCATGATTCTGGCTATCTAATCTATATCAATTAGAATTAAACAGTTTTCACTTTATAGTAGTCTACAATCATCACAGTTGTTTGTTTGTTTCTTTGTCCAAATTTCACTTAAGGATGTTAGAAAGCAAATATTTTAATGTTAAATTTTTGTTATACTTCTATTGATGATAGATATTTGTTATATTTTTTAAAAAGCCTAAGAAAATTGGGGATTGACATGACTGTTTTAGTGAGATAATTTGAATAGTAATTTGCACTGAATTTAATGAATTTTACAATTTAATTTAAAAAACTTAATGTTTTTTTAAACTACCAATAGTTAGTGAATGTGTGAAATAAGTCAATAAATATCTAATAAATTAAAAAAAGGTTATTTTCCCCAAAAAGTGTTGTATCCTTATATTTTACTATCAGTCAAAAAATAAGTTCAATGTTCCTTTCTTATGTAAAAAGTTTACATGTTTAAATGTACATGATGGAGTAAAAAAAACATTGCCATGTAGGGTAGGGGGTTGTGATTTTTTAACTCTACTTTTTGGTAGGGGTAAAGGCTATTATTTAACACTGGAAAGGATTCCTCTTGCCAGCACACCCCCCACACCCCCACCCCCCCCCCCCCCCACCCACACCCCAACCCCCACCCCAACCCCAACCCCCAAACCCTCACCCAACCCCAAACCCTCACCAAAACCCCAACCCTAACCCAACCCTAAACCCAAAACCAAACCCAAACCAAAACCCTAACCCTAAACCCTAAACCC
>JANTNT010033337.1:0-12762 GCA_024752375.1 Entacmaea quadricolor | reverse complement strand
TCTTTTACTCCGACGAAGGACTAACGTCCGAAACGTCAGTTAAGTAAACTCGTTTTTTATTCACGGTATTTCAAATTGCCTACAACCCATCCATCGTTACCGTGTGTTATTAGTTTGTCCCTAGCCTATCTAACTACAAAATATGAGGGAAATCGATTTTTCAACATTTGCCGCGATTTTCTCGATTTTTCCAGACATTCACTCTTAAGAACGTTCTGACTAGGAAATATGATTGGTGATTGTTAGTCTTGAGTGTCAAAATATACACAGATTTATCACATCTTACGGTATGTTTTAGATAGATATTAGTAAATTATCTTTACTTTGAATTCCAATGAAACTTCTGTAATCGAAAGATGTAATGTATATGAAGCATTTTAGCAATTTAAAAAAGACTCCAAGTAAAGTTATAAACTAAGTCAAAAGTAAATCTTTGGGCAGAAAAGATAGATATTTTAAAAATTCAAGTTTTTGAATGTCGTCACATCAAGTTTCTTTCAAATTTCAAGCTGTGGAACAAACTACCAAATGACATAGTTGAATGTAATTCTCTAGAGACATTTAAGATTAAGATTTTAAATTCACAATTCTTATTTCTAATTGTATTGGTTTATATTTATTTCTATTATTCTTTAAAATTTGTATTTTTACTATTATAATTTTGAAATTGGTGTGATGTCTTATTACTTTACCGACAAAATAAAATGTAAATGTAAACATTTAAACATTAACAGTTTTGACTTTTGACTTATGGTTATTGTTTGTTTTCGCACCACTGAAGTTGGCATTAACCCGTGTGAATTTTGACATTTCTTTGTTTACACATGAATTTTTTCACGCAATTGTATATCTCTTGATCGTGATATCTTTTCTTGCTTGGCGAGACGAACTGGACCTTTTCGACGGTCATGGTGCGGGACTGAAGAAAAAAAATTTTAACCAATCACTTAGCGTTAGATCATTGATAACCCAATCAAATTTTTTTGTTTTCATCCATTCGGGAATAAAATAAAATAAAAATGAAGTAAAGTAAAGTAAAGCAAAATAAAACAAATTGAAATGAAATAAAAACATTGCAGCGAAGTTGGTGTACATAACAATAGAGGCTAATGAGAAATCATTTGTTAGCTGTACACCGGCATGGAGGCTATGACTTCACGTGTAAACCAAGAATACATAGATTCTGTACCGTAACCACCACTAGATGTAACATCCTTAGCTTTGCACGGAGTTTAATTTACATAGAAAATCTTTTGTACTTGGTGAATGTCACTGCTTATTTGAGCAAATTGTGCATCAACAAAGATCCGGACTTCTGGGCGACATATGTCATAATATATTTTTCTCGATGAATTTTTTCTTCCTCTTCTTCTTTCGCCCGTCTAACAAAGAAAAACCTATTTCAAATAGTCAGTTAAATATATTCATAGTTTAACGAAGATGTGGGGTTCGATTCCCGCAAAGGGCTTAATTTTTTTTCTCTCTTTATTCATTCTAAATATATTCATGAATGTTTTAATACATTGCCAAGCATTTAAAAATAACTCGATAGGAAAAAATACAGCTTTCTTTTATTTTATTTTCTTATTTTTTTAAAATCAATATTTAGAGATTTTTCATTGGCTCACGTCAAAAGTTTTTTTCGTTAACACTAACCTGCTGTAAAACAAATTTAAAAAAGTTTTGTTTTGAAACAGCTTTGACTAAAATGAAAGTAGTTTCCCAGTGACTGCTAAAATACGGAAAACAAAAATAAGGTGAAAAACTACAGTATCGTCTAAAAAGGAGAGTACTGCAAAGAAAGAAAATAAGCAAGACCAACATAAAAGGTTTGTTGTTACTTTTTATTTTCGACCATTTTTACTTCAGCTTTAAAATAACAGTAAAAAAAGCATAAAACTTTTTAATCGATGCTCAGAAGAAGAACGAAATTAACAAGATTCAAACTATATACTACAAACCTCGATATTTATTTTGTCTGTCCGATTCTTTGACTTTAACGGCTATCATCAGAAAGCAATATCCTGATACAACTTCCCAACGAATTTTAAGATTTTTCAAGCTACTTTTTTACTTCATAATTGCATTCGGCAACTAAAAATATAAACTGAAGTTGTCATACAAGTTAATATTTAGGAGATGCAAGTTTTCCTTCCGTAAATAGTCGTTGCCATTTAAACAGTAGTTGCCATACGACGATAATCGATAGGTGGCAGAGGAATTTGGGGATGCGCGTATGCTAATTTTGCAACCACCATTCCTACCCATTGACTGTATTCTTAAATTGAACGATCTTGTTATAACCTAGATTTTTACAAGCTAACTTAAGAAGCACTCCTTAAAAATTTTTTAAATTTAACTTTATTTTTCCCTTACTCAAATCTATTTATATAATGTGAAAAGATAGGAAACCATAATGAAAAGAACATCAAAACAACTCGAAGTCATTACAAACTCGGCTGCGCCTCGTTTTTCCAACACCTTGTCGGTGTTTTGATACACTGATGAAACACTCTTTCTTGTCCTTGATTCATTCACTGGAGACCTCTAGCGTAAATAAATTTACGAGTTAACTAGCACTCAAAAAAGTCTAAAAAAATAACTATATTTTTTCGCTCGCTGAATTGATTTTCATTTTAATTAGTTTTTATCATTTTTTGTCCTTGCACCCATACAATCATCATCATCATCATCATCAACACCATCATCATTATTATTGTTGTTGTTGTTGTTGTTGTTGTTGCTTGGCCAATTTTTGTATCAAATTTGATCAATTGAAATGTTTTTAAAAGAAAATTTTAGCCTGAACCTTGGAAGAGCCCATCTAAGATTTTCATTATTAATTGGCCGTAACGTAGCTCGCTATATAGAGAATAATATATGGGCGCGCGGAAATATGGAATTTATCTTCGAGTGTTCAATTTGATATCTCACGAGTGAGAGCAGCAAACGAGTGAGATATCAAATTTGAACACGATAAGATAAATTTCATACCTTCAAGCGTCCATATATTTTTCCGTTTATTATATAAACTATAGTGTTTTCAAGGATTTCTATCACTAAATACTAAAATCTGATTGGTTGATATTTTCACATGTGAAAAATATCGTATCTTTACGTGTGCTGAGATACGAAATTTCTCAGTGGTAGAAATCCTTGTAAAACACTACGGTTTATATAATAAAAATATTTTCCTTCCGTAGTTGTATTTGGAAAGCATTCAGACAGTTTACTCTTATCAGTAGATATACTTTTAAAAAAGGTTTTTACAAAGTTTTATCTCTTCTTTCTGAGAGAGGTTCTATGCAGGCTTTCTCAAGAGCATCTATATATTTTAAGTCAGGGAAACTGATGAAAAGTGCTTATTTTGAATAAATGGCATTTCAGAAATTTATTGAAAATCAAATAGATAACTTTTTCTTGAAACTTGGTCATTTATTCCATTGTTCAGTGTAGATTACACTGCAATTATCCTGATTTCAAGAGCTGCCCGTTTTCGAAAGATATTTAGGAAATACCGTTGTCCGATAAGCTTGTTTACCGTTGCTATGGAAATAATAATTACCATAAAAGGACTCTCGTTCAAAATCAACAAAGTTCAAAAGTTCAACATCTGTTGTAAAAATCTCAGATACATCGCACTACGTTAAACGTGTGTATAGGAGAATCATAAAAGAAGGGAAGTATGACCCAAAATTTATTAATACGATCAACCTTAATTAATCCTCATATTATTATTGTCTGTCTAAAGTGCTATTTCGTTTAATTGCTTTTGAAGTGTAGATTCACTGTTCGTATTACAAATTTCATATTCCGTTCAATCAACGTATTTGACAATCGGGTAAATGTTATCTAAGGGAACTACTTCAAGGTCGTTGATCATTACCATGGATAGGAAAGGACCGAGTTTGGTTTTCTGAGGAACACCAACAAATTTAGGTAACCAGTCGGAAAAGCAGTCTGTAAGTTTGACTCGTTCTTTGCGATGGCTATGAAAATCACCTATCCAATTTAAAAGTAAAGGGGAAATGTACAGGTTTCTCAGTTTGTTTAGAACAATGTTATGATCAATGCGATCAAAAGCTTTAGAAAAGTCTCATACAGGATCTAATTATGTTCCCATGAGAATCAGTTCTTTCAGCCAATTGTAGATAAGGTTTATAAGAGCATGAGTTATGGATAATTTTTTTATACAGCTAAACTGGTCAGGATCTAAATCTGCAGATATATACATAGTTCCTGGCGAAGCTGTACTTTGAATAGTAGTCAGCAACCAGCAGGAAATCTGACCCATTCAGTTGGAACAGGTCTGTCCCTATTGTATGCCATACTCTTGAGGGAGTTTCCGTCGGGTTAAGAGGTTCTTTTTGTTGACTGCTCTGCGTCTCCTGGCATGTAACGCATATTTTTGTTGTCTCTCTTATGTCTTTGTTTGTGGCCCTCCAGTAGACGGACGTTCTGGCGCTAAGTCTGGTCTTTTCTGTGCCTTGTTGGGGTGCGTGACGTTTTTTCAGGATATTTGCTTGCGATTCCCGTGATATGATGATACGGTGGCCTTTCAGCAAAATTCCATCTTCGATGGTTAGTTCATCTCTGAATGACTAACAATCCCTTATTATCTGTGGCACTTGTTCTTTCTTCTGGGGCCATCCATTGTAGACTTGTTCCCTTAAGTGCTATCAGCTCAGTCAGAGCTAGTATTCTTAGCGAGTTTCTCTGAACTAATGAATGATTTCGTGAATTTCGAAGCTAAGGTCAGGAATTGGCCCCTTTTCTTCTGGAGATAGCCTGGAAAATGCGTCTGCAAGTCCCATTTCTCTTCCTGTTTTGTATTGTATGGTTATGTTGTAGGGCTGTAGTCGGAGGAGTAGCATCCGCTGAAGTCTTGGGGGAGTGGCTATCAGGTGCTTTAGATGGATGCTTTCCAATGGCTTATGGTCTGTGTGGACGGTCACACTGCGTTCGTAGATATACGTGTGGTAATCGCTCACAGCCTTAAACGACTGCTAACAACTCGCGTTCAATATTTGCGTATCTAGACTCTGTATCGGTAAGAGCTTTACTGGCGAAAGCGACAGACTTGTTTTCTTGGAGGAGCACGGCTTCAAAGCCCTTCAGGGATACGTCGACTTGTAAGGTTATTTCTTTCGCAGTGTCGAAATATGTTAATGTTGTCTCTTTGCTGATGCTGTCTTTTACTTTGTCGAAGGATACTTGGTGAGAAGGGCTCCACTTGAACTCGTTTGTCTTCTTGAGAAGCTCCCGCAGTGACGCTGTGTGGGTACTCTTGTCTGTTGGATAGCGGTTTCAACTCCTTTATTGCTGAGAGCTTGTCAGGATCTGGGCGGACTCCTTGCCCGCAATTTTCATAGCCGGTACCCATAGTGCTGGATTGGTGTTTCTCCGTATGCGGTTAAGATGGTATTTGACTTTGAAAGGATTCCCTGTTTTGGCAATTTTGTATAGTCGTCGATGTTATCTGAAAACATTTGGTGGTATAGCCTCATTAGTAGGATATTGCCTTGGGGCCCTGTGTCCACTTTGGCTCTCGACGTGGTAGTTCAACGTTTACCTTTATCTTCTTCTGTAATGTCTGACCATGTGTTGAAGATGTCTCTGCCTTTAAGTTTGGCCAGCCCATATCAACAAGTAACTTTTTTCTGCTTCAGTCATTGACTTTAGTGGATCGGTAAACATGAGCTCGGCATGCTGTTTGAAGCGACGTCACTCTTCTCGAAGGTTTTCGCCGTCCCATCGCATCGCTGGGGTTTCAACTCCACTTAAAGCCATTTTGAACGATTCTTCAGACTTCTGAAACCATGTTATGAGACATGCGACAAAAAATGGGTTCTAACTTGGTTTATTTGCTGTATAAGCAGCGTAATAGGTAAATTACGAGCCTAATAACGTGGTTTATTTGCTGTTAACTTCAACTTTATCGATGGCGGCCGAGTACCTTGTTCTCGCACGTGATCAGGCTTCTAACTGCGCATGACATTAATTTGAAAATCATAACATGCTTGAGGGTTTTTGTCCACCATTTTGAATTTGTGAACTGTGGTGCATGTCTCCGGTATATCATTTTCCCTGTTTTTAATTTAAAGATCTGCTAAAATAAAAATATTAATTGCACGGTTATGGTATGTAACATTTTGTATTTATCTCAAGTTAGTGAGTTGATGACATTTCTAAGTAACATATCGATGTATTAGAGTTATTAGTTGCTGAGAAGCACTAGATATGGGCTGATTTGATATATCACGACCTCGATCTCTTATTATTACTTAGAAACTTCCCTTGAAGCTTTTATTAATACCAACTTCGCTTTTTTACAGGAAGCAAGCAACGAATTTACTTTTTCCACATCAACAGCATCTTCGAATGTAAACCTACCTAACGGATTTGATAACTCTGTAGTACAGCAAGACTGGGAAGAGGTACAACACATATGTAGCAAAAGGTCTAAATTGTTTGTCTTGAGTAAATTCCTTTTACGAAATACTGTAATAACAGTCTTAATTTCTTGTTGGTTTGATGATCCCTGTGTTAAAATTCAAAGGGAAATCATCTGAAGAGGAAATTCTTCCTTTTTTATCTAGTAGTCATACAATCTTTACAAGAATTTTGATCTCAAAGCACAATGCGAATTTTTTATCGATTAGGATTCATTACAAAACATTTGGAAATCTATAAAAGAGTGCGATCTGTAGAGTGAGATCAGAATCAACAAAATTACACCATTTACCAAAGCCAGGCCGAACTGAAAAGTACATAAACGATGAAACGTTTTCGGAGCCCGCCGTTATCATCTTGCAAAATGCGTTCGGTGTGTGTATTTGCAGAAAGCATAAGGAAAAAATAACACGTTTAGCTATAGTTTGACTAAGCAAGTAATTTTTGATAGTGTCTTCTGTAAATTATAAACCAATAATTCAGTGCAAAAAAATTGAAGAATATAAGAGTAGCTTTATTTGTCAAACATAAATAAACTCCGACGAAGGGCAAATGCTCAAAACGTCAATAAAGTTAGGTATATATTCTTTTTTCAGTGGTGTTACAAATTTGCTTTTACTAATCTTTAAAACGTTTTATTACACATCTACGCAGTCTACAACTAGTTAACTCACAAGTTTTTATTTTTATTTGTCAAAGAAGTATTTTACAAAATCACATATTAACGAAGACTTTACTGAAAAAGCTTTGCACGTATAAATATATGTATTTTTATTTTATGAATTAGATAATCGTAACTGAAAACTTACAATTATTGCTTGATGAAAATTATAAACTATTCTGAAAACATTCTTTACAACTCTTAATTTTTATCTGAATTCCCTCTTGTTATTTAAAATATTTTAAGACTAGGGAGCAACATTATGGAAGAGAAGACCATTCAGCTTACTATTATAACAATTAAACGATTCAATAAAATATCCTACAAGAATGATATCTTACAAGAATGATCTATTTTTATTTTTATAACTAGTATACACGTGCATTTTTGTAATGAGCATTTTTCTTGCTCATCAATGTCTCGTGTTTAAATAAAGTTATACAGTTATACAGTTATGGTGCTGGCAACCCCTTTTCTCGATGAATGAGTGTAATCTAAATATTAGAGCATATGAGAGCGCTCTCGAACTATTTCGGATCTTATTGTAGTATAGGTATTTTCCTAAGCGTTCCAAATTTGAGATGCATGCATTTTTTTGAAGCTTGCTCGTTTTAAGGTGGTTACACAGAAGGGACCTTAGGCGGGAAAGTGTCTCAGGCACTTGAAGCAACAATGAAATGGTATTTCATACAAACGAAGAAACATGTAGCGGATAGCGGCAACATGTAGGGGCAACAAAATCGCTTAGTGTACATAATGCGAAAATGCTGTTGAAAATTTTCTGTTAAAATTTTTGCCGTGTAAAATGGATTCGGGGAAAATTTTTTTTCTGTCTCGTAGTATATTATAGTAAATTATGGACTGAAATCTTAATTTCAGTGATACTCCTACTGATAAATAATGATATATATACACACACAACTAACTACAAAAACGTTGTCATATAAGACTGAATAATAACAAAATAACAAATATGTATTGAATAGGGGATGTTTCTCAGTTCAACAACCCACATTTTATACATTTGACGTCCTATTGCACTAATGTACTAATTAAACATGTATATAAACTGCAATTTGCAGTCCGTAAAAGTCCCTCATGCATTGTAAAATTCTTCTGAAAAGCCCGGTTGGGATCAGGAGTATTTATTTCGCTGTTTTGAAGACAGAATGAATAGAAGTTTCCCTGTTGGCATATACTAAAGTAGTCATTGTCTTCCTCAGTCTGTCTTTTTAGTCAAACGTATAATTTGTATTGTTAATCAATTCCTATTTGATATTTTGCTACTTTTTTTTATTTTGAATAAAATTGTTTTCTATAAACCCGTGAAATACACTTTAGCGTATTACGCATTATTACACTCAAATTATTTTGTTTTCTATTATATTTATCTGACTATTACTCTCTCACTAGCTCACTTTGTTTCATGGGTTGATGAAAACCACTCAATGACAAGGTTCTTGCAATTAGATGTATATTGTATATATGGTGTAGGTAATAAAAAATCGTATTACATGCATTTATTTTATTTACACTCATTCTGTTCAAGGTCTAATGTAAAAAATATTTAAGACTAGAGTTGAGTTGAGAGAAGTTCAAGATTTTGTGTTCAAATATCATATAACTAATATATTCAGAAATTATATTAGAAGATTCGTGACACAAGTTAGCGCTAAATATTATTCAGTAATTTTAAAAATAATACAGTTTGAAACAAACAGATAATGAGGCGGCTTTCTTTGATCTAATTACATTCGGTACATGTAAGGTGCGACGTTTGAAACAGGTCTAAGTCGTGAAATTAAGGATAAAGTTCATTTGCGTTTGACAAAATCGAAATAATTTTGCCTCTCTTAAAGGCTCATGAAATTTCTCTTCTATTTTTTACAAACACGCGGCGTGAAACTTATTCACAATTTCACTCGCCACCATTTGATTACCTATTCAAGGACAATCCTTAGTGCAAATTAATTAATTCTATTTTGTCAGAATCACTCAAAAATTAAAAATATAAAGTATACCAAATATTTGTGGAACGATTTTTAAAATGTCAAAGGATAAAGAAATTGTATAATTTCCTTTTACAATTAAAATAAATGTTCAAATTTTGTTTATTAGCATTACGTCTCAATAATGCGAACCTAATTATTGTGCATCTTAGCATTTATAATGCAGGGATTCCCCGCAACCGGTATTTTAACATTTGAATACGTCATCACTTTTTGTAGCACCTTGTGGAAGAAAACATCTCTGACGTCTAAGTTTTTCCTTGGATTTTTAGGTGACTTAGTTTGTTGGACGTATAACCTTGATAAAATTTCATGAATATTGACTTAAATACTGAGCGATTGCTTACAAAAATCGAGCTAAATGCGAAATCGGTGCAAACAGTACATAACGGGTTCAGGCAGGTAATGCGTGACATTTTAAAATTTGTCTTGGATGCTCCGAATATGCTAAATTTCAAAAGAGCATACCAAAGTTAATATTAAAAAAGAAAGAAAGAAATTAAAATTTCGAGAAATTTTGATGAAAAGCGCTGAAGTAATATGCGATCAAGCTCAAGTTTAGCCATTTCATAAGGAAATGTATGTTTGTGGACATCACCTTGACCAACATACGATGTTGCCACACTTTTCTTTGTAGAAAATTACAAATAAAATCACTCGTAACTTTGGCGCTGCTCGTCAGAATTGCTCCGAACGTTAACTTTTCACTTTTACTAATTTTGGTGTGACCCTTTATTTATTTTAAGTTGCAACATTTTTTTTTTCTTGCACATATAGAATGTAGAAAAGTATAGACGAGATATAAACATATCTTAGGAATTCAAAATACTGCTCGAACAGGACTAAAAAAGAACTGAGTGTTTGAAAGCGACGATGTTTTTTTCTTTTCTTTATTTTTTAACTTTAACATTTTTATTTATCCCGATTTCTAATATTGAAAAAAAATTCAGGAAAATGTTTTTAACTCGTGGATATGAAGCATAGAAACGAGTTATTGTGAGGGCTCAGGATATGCAAAAGTGTCACTCACTCACTCGATCAGGTGTTAGCAATTCGATAACTAATCGACCGTTCGATAGTGTTGTCGGTTGTCGGTTGTCGTATCACCGAACGCTTTACGAAAGAACGTCTTACAATATACATAGTTGTGATGAAATATCAGAAATTTGGACTTGAATTACCAATGTGGGATACCTAATGAAATCTTTATCCAGACGAAAAAAATTTTTGTATCGCAACATGAAAGCAATTTAGATAATCGTTCCGAACTGTTGAAAACATAAACTAGTAATTTTGTTTCTCAGATCTAATAATTCAAAGCTCTTGAATTGAAAATAATTAACTCCTTTTCGATGCTTGCACATGCGCAGACCTGTATTAAAAAGATAATCCGGGAACAAGTGGCACACTATCCAAAATAATCAGTCAGTAGACCTTTTGAGTCTTTTTGTTTTATTAATAATTTCGCAGCATTTCTTTAGTAAATACTTCTTTTTCGATGAAAAACAAAACTTTTTCCATAAAATATCTATTAATCTCAAGTATCCACAATACAAAAAATCAATCCACGAGTTCCCCTATATGGCGCGTTCGATTTTCCTTTAGCTTCACTTTTCCAGACAGAGACCATTTATAAGTGGCATCTCATTAATGATGAGTTTTAAAAAAAACATCGAAATCCACTGACATGGGGGTTCATATGTTACATTCCTAACTCGCGTGCGTGTCTCAACCTATCAACCTATTACCGCCATTTTGGATTTGTGCCTCGTGGTGTCTTCATCTTGAAAATTGTGAACATCATTATAAGCCCTACAAAAAAAAAAAAAAAAAAAAAAAATTAAAACAGTTAAAAATGGTTTGTAGCTGTTTTGCAATTCATTGAATGCATCAATACTTTAAAAATTCATATTAAAATATTACATTTTACTAGATGTACAAATAACTTGATCGCAATACAATCAAGCTATTTGTACTTCTTCGTTGTTTTATAAACACATCTTTCGCTTTCTGCTTTCTGCAGGAACAGCAAATCAACGATTCATGGCAAAATGAGGAACAGGTAACTTTTATTTAGTAAACTGTTTATTCTCGGGGAATACAAAATGTATGGGTTACTCTCGATTATTGTTCGGGTCTGGGTTTGGATCAAATTTGAAATTAAATGATTTCTTTAAAGAATAACCTATCCTTGGATCTTGTTAGCAAATTTTGGGTTGGAAAAGGAACTTGAGGAGCTTAGAGTGATAACAATAAAATCATGTTCCAAAATCAAATAGTCAATGTCTAATAGTCGAAAGAAAACAAAAGAAAACAATGGAAGTAGGGTCTAGTGAAGTCCATCAGGCCAATATCTTTTGCACGGGTTTATTGCCATCCCTCTAGAATTGTATTGAATGCTAAACAATCGAAACGGATAAAATTTAAACACGATGTTTACATATTTCTTGTTGAAGCAAACTTTCCTTTAAAAGTGACAGCGTAAGCCAACACCGAAGCGCGGCTAGCCCTGAGCAAAATAGCGTTCGTAAAGCGAATCGAGTAGTTAAAACAAAAATATATGTTGTAAATTTGCAAAATAGCTTTCAAATGAACCAAGAATGAAAGAAAAAGTGTTAAGTGCGTCGAGGTAAAGAGTGTGTTTCGTTTGGATGCAAAAATACTGCGGTATGTACGTAATGGAACGGCTTCTGGGATCAGTTTTTTCAAGGTGCCTACGAAGCGAAGCCATCAGTCTCGAATCCTCATATGCATCAGATGTTATTAATTACCAGAAATCTATAGAGGAAAGGCTGGAGGTTCAAACTGAGATGATTGAAAATTTGAAAACCAAAGTTGGATTATTGTAAAAAGATATTGATTCCTATCAAAAAAGACAATTCAGCCTTGATAAACTTATAGGTGACAATGTTCCAAATGCAGCTATACAGTTTTATACAGGATTTCCCTGCTATGAAGCTCTTCTTTGCTTCTATGAATACATTGACTAGCAAAACTAGCTAAGTTGCAGTACTAGAATAGTACAGATTTGCCAGATTCCCATACTTATCAAGAAGAGGGAAGGTTAAGCAAGAGAAGCATCTCTCCCATTACTGAGCTTTTTATGGTATTAATTAGACTCTTTTTGTCAAAGACATTGCTGACAGATTTGGAATATCAATGGGTCAATTTGCAAAGATATTTTGTACTTGGATCAACTTTTTGTTTCTGGAATTAAAGCAAATACTCCCATTCCCATTACAAGAACAAGTAAGACGAAATATCCCTGAACAGTTTGCACTCCACCCAAGTACCCATATCACAATTGATTGTACAGAAATCTTCATAGAGGTCCCATCATCAGTGATGGCACAATCTCAAACATGGTCGAATTATAAGCACCACAACACTTTAAAAGTGTTAGTGGGAATTACACCCAATGGCCAAATAACATGTGTATCAAAGTTATGGGGTGGACGGGTTTCAGAAAAATACAACATTCTAATCTTTGTAGTCTGCTTGAAGCTGGAGATAATGTTATGACTGACAGAGGCTTTGACATTGGTGAAATTTTGCCAAAAATCTACCATGTTCTAGATGGAACCCTACCCTTAAACCTTGTCCATCTGGCTGATCGATGATAAGATTTTTAGCGTTTGT
>JANTNT010033336.1:12093-23766 GCA_024752375.1 Entacmaea quadricolor | reverse complement strand
TTCGGAAAGGGCATGTAAAAAAGAAACTTCGTTCAAAATTAGAGAAAAAGTTCATGGGTTTTGCTAATAGAAAAAGCTAGATTTGTACATTTTTGAGGCTCGTTTTAGCCAAAAATTATCGCCATGGAAGGAACAAAATATTAAAATTTTAGTAGTTTTTCACATAAATCTTCGTTAAATCCGATTAGGATTCATAATACGATGTACAATTTATGTTTTCTAAGAAATTTGGTTCAAAAGCTCCATTTTCGCGTTATGAATTTTTCAAGACCGCATTTGGTTTTTGCCCGTTTTTTTGTCAAAATTTTGCAAGTACACATGAATCAATCCTCGATATTTAAAAAACTAACTCGGGACGCCCCTTTTTTCTTTTCAGATTTGAAATCAGCATTAAATTTTGATTCAAAAACATATGATTTTAAAAAATTTTCATGGATTTCATTCAATAGTAGAAAGTCACCTTAAAATCTTCAAGCCCCTCGTCTTATCTTCCCTTGTCAATAAACGAAATGTAAATTAATCGAAATTTGTATTCAAGTTTACATGTTTTTAAAAGCAAGTCGTGTTCTTGTTTGAGAAAGTCTGAGAATGCTTTTTGCCTGCTAAAGAATACCTGTTTTACCTTATCTTCAAAGACATCAGACGGGTCTTTCAAACAATTTTAGACAACTGTGAGACACTTAACTCAGCCCACTCATATCTTAAGCGTAGAGTACCACTGAGACTTACCTATACATCCCTGTCTATCTTGATGTAATCGATATCCTTTAGAACAAGAGCATCTGTAACCAGCTTCTGAGAAAGCGCATCTCTGAGCACATCGAAGATTATTCAGTAGACATCCGTCAACTCCTTCAAAATATCAACAAGAACCGGTGAGGTTGAACTTTTCAAGACATCTTTATTAATATTACTATTATTATTATTTATTTATTTATTTATAATTATAATTATGTAACTTAGTTTTTAAAGATCCCCGATAAACAATTTCACTCTAGATAGAGATGAGGAGGAGGAGGAGAAGAAGGAGAAGAAGGAGGAGAAGGAGAAGAAGAAGAAGGAGGAGGAGGAGAAGAAGAAGAAGGAGGAGAAGAAGGAGAAGAAGGAGAAGAAGGAGAAGAAGAAGAAGAAGGAGAAGAAGAAGGAGGAGGAGGAGGAGGAGGAGAAGAAGGAGGAGAAGAAGGAGAAGGAGAAGGAGAAGGAGAAGGAGAAGGAGGAGAAGGAGAAGGAGAAGGAGAAGGAGAAGGAGAAGGAGAAGGAGAAGAAGAAGGAGGAGGAGAAGAAGGAGAAGAAGAAGGAGGAAAAGAAGGAAAAGAAGGAGGTGGAGGAAGAGGAAGAGGAGGAAGAGGAAGGGTTTGGACAAATAATCGGTTGGATTCGTTATTATATTTTTTTTAATGGAAAAGGTAGGTAAACCTGTGAAAAAAACCTGAGTGCAAGAAAACTATACAAACAAGATCATGCACATTACCACGTAACAGTGAAGAAACAAGTGACCAAACTGAAGGATTAAATTGTAACGCACCTGTACAGGACTGTCCGTCTGACTTTAAGTAGCCTCCAGGAGGACAGACACATCTAAAACTGCCCACAGTGTTCTCGCATCTGTATTGACAAATACCAGGGAACTCCGCGCATTCATCGAGATCTGTTTGAGACAAAAACAATCGTAAAATAATTATTGATTTAAGCAATCAGAAATACGACATTTTAAAATATAATATATAATATAATATAATGGGGTGTTTATATAGCCCATTTTAGATGCGCCTCTTTACAATAATAATCATCAGCGAAGAGCTTTACGGCCTGCATGCATAGTGAGGTGCCATTGGCAGCCCCGCAGCTTACAATATTGATAAGACAATGAGTACATTAGTACGACCAATAAAATAATGAACGCTCTTTCCAAGGCCTTGCAAAGCCTCCATGCATGTCGAAAGAATGTGAACCACGTAGTCAAATCATCAATTACCTTGACAATCACGTTGAGATGTAACAGATTTGTAGCCTCGAGGACACATACAATAGAAACTACCAATGGTATTCATGCACAGCTGATTAAACTGACAGTCGTGACCTCCTTCTGTGCACTCGTTTAGATCTTAAAATGGAAATTAAAATAACAATCAGAATAGCGATAAATAGTCATTTGGGGTGATAAAAGATATGAAGACACGAGGAACCTGGTAGACAGTAGGAACATGGTTCACACAGTATTTACTAAAAGAAATTCAAGGACTTTTTTATTTTCAAGAAGTTCTCTAAGGCCCTAAATATTGAACATCGATAATTTTTGGTCTGTTAGTTATATATATATATAACTAATGGCAACGTGCTGTTCTTCCTAGCCATTATTTCAGCGGAGATGAGCGAAGATATTTCTGAAATTTATTTGAATTTCGGAAGCTATGTACCACAAACAAATCTTTAAAAAGTAAGGCATTTGGGTAGATGAAATATTTAAGGAGGTTGAACAAATAATCAAGATTTGGCAGAAATTCAAGGAATATTCAGGGAGAAATCAAAAATCAAGGACTTTTCAAGGCCCGTGCGAACCCTGAGGAAAGACTTAGTACTGATGCGCAACTATATGCACTCAATATTCTATTCGTGATGATTAAGCGCATCCTCCTTAAACGTCATTCTAGTCCCAGTCATAACCCGCGTGCTATTTTACTTCACACAAAACGCGTACTTGCTTTCTACTTCGTTGAAAAGCTCAGTTGAGCTAAAGTGATACATTAGGGTTTGTCATTTACTAACCAAAGCACTTGCCCTTCAAGGTTCTCTGATACCCGGGTCTACACGACTGTAGACATCTGTACGAGCCCACGATATTCGTACACTGCATGGCGCCACATATCGTCTTGTTTATCTTACACTCGTTTATATCTGGTAAAACAGAAGTCGCAAATAAGTTCATTTAGCTTGGGATATTATATTAAACCTTATTAAAAATCAATGTCCATTTTGATATTATATTAATAATAACTACGCCCCTTTATCTTACAAAATTCTATTTGTTCTCGCCGCATAATGACGTCATCTGTGAAGTTATAAAAGAACAAACGCACGTACGGAAAAAAGACACGAATAGGATAAAGATAATGCATGCAGATATTTTTTATACTTGGAGATATTTTTATACTTGGTTTGTAATCAGCGCAGTAGAGAGCTAAAAAGCAAAGACGGGGAGGCCATGTTGATGGAAGCGTTCACCAACATGGCGGTTGAAATCACTGTCAGTGTAGAGTTTGTAGCTGACGTACCCACGCAGTTAACCTTATCTTGTACTTGATAGCCATTAAAGCAGGAACATTCGAAGGTGCCTTCCTTGTTTATGCATCCATGAGAACAAATCTCGTTCACACATTCATCAATATCTACAAGCAAAAAGAGTTAGATATGTCGTTTAAAATCAAATCCTCAAAGTGCATATATAGCTAAAGTGCTCTAATTAAGTGAATAGCTGCTTTGGAATTCGGTTGGTAAGCTCTTACCTTGACATTTGCCGTTGAGCAGTTCGTAACCTTGTTTACACGAACACTTGTAAGAACCAGGCGAGTTTACACAGACATGAGAGCATGGAGGTTGGTTACTTGTTGGTTTCGAGCCGTATAACTTACACTCGTCCGTGTCTGAAGAATAAAACAACATATTAAACATTAGTAATATATCTAGCCAAGCGATGTCATAATTAAGCTAACGATCTTGAATTTCATTTAATTAACTTGACGCACATGCGCGCAATTTCGAGAAAAAACATCTGAAGTGTCGAAAAATGCCGTGAGGCATGTCATGTTTTCGTCAGTTTTCTTTCATATCTTCCGCATGCGCACACGGTGATGAAACGTAGAAAAAAACTTTGCGACACCGCGCGGTTTATAAAGGGCGGCACACAGTCGGCGACAGGTTGCTGCGACACGACGCGGGGACACATCACCTTGTGTGCATTGCTTCCCAAACACAAACCAGTTGAAATTTGCGACCTGTTGCAGGGATAAAATCCTGTCGCGGGGACAAGATTTTTTCACAAGAATTCTACAGAGTCGTGTCCCCGCGTCGTGTTGCAGGGACTTGTCGCCTAGTGTGTGCCATCCTTGAGGTATTATGCCGACCATGTATTGTTTTTATTTATAATAAAAAGATTCATCTTACCGACACATGTGCCGTCTGCAGCCCTGGAGTATCCTATGCTACAGTCTGTTTGACACCAGTAACTTCCTTGTGTATTAACACATGTCTGTCCCGCTGTACAACTCGTTGAGGGCAGAGAACATTCGTCTAAGTCTTTGAACAAAATCAAAAAATGCGAAAGTGGAACAGAAATTTCTGTAACATAGAAGTTAACGGCTTCTTTAACACCCAACGTCGCTTCGTCTTGACATTGTACCAGCAAACAGTAATCTGTAGGCCCCCAAAGTTGTAGTAGCAAACGTTGCTACGTACGTACAAAGCAGTAAGATAAGGGGTTTACATATAGTAAAATCACAGGGCTTAGAGCAGTTGTGCGTGCGACCCCTTTTCCCCCGTGATTCGTGCGCGATGTCCCACGTACGAAATTCCGCTTACAAATCACACATTGTCAAAATATTATCAAAATGCCTCCGATGATTTTGTCCTGCGGTAATCACAAAATCGGATTGAAAGGCAATCAATTTATGTCGTGGGTTCGGAACGCTCTCGGAATAAATACGAATAAAATACATACGCCGTTCACGCACAAGTATTTCTCCTCTGAGCCCTGTAGTAAGATCCTACCTTCGCACGTCTTATCGTCTTCTAAGAGATAAAACCCAGGTCGACAAACACAACGAAACGTTCCAAAGCCATTTTCACAAATATGACTACACGTGTCAGGGAAGAGACACTCGTTCATGTCTGTGAACAAAATGTCAGGAAAAATACTATGTTATGTGTATATAAGGAAAATTACTGGTATGTACGTCACACAACGATCAATTTGTAGTCGTATGCGCAATATGACCTATGCCACGCAATACCATGAGGTTGAAGTCGCATGCGCGTGAAAATTTCTACGTCGATGTAGTGTTAGTCGCATGCTGTGACATATGTCACACAATCGGAATAAGCTGTTGTCGCTCACATGCGACAAATATCCTACGTCACGCAATAGGATGTAATTCTAATGCTTGCATTTCCACAAACATTAAAACCATTAAGATTTAGTGAATCATATATGTTGAATCTGTTTTTATTCTTAGCTTCAGCGATAGGAAAGTCAGATTACTATTACTAATGACGGTAATTTTCAAGAATATTGCATTACCTATGCAGAACTCTCCTGTAACATCTTTCACAAGACCTTGTGGACATTCTTGTGGAAAAGGACCTGCAGTAAAGTAAAAAGTAAGAGTAAAAAAAGTAAGTAAATCTCTTAATTATACTCGGATTGGAGAGTAGCAGGTGATGTTAATATCTACGAATCCACTCACACTCACTTCCACTACATTAGAATATTCTATATACACAACAGTCAATCTCACATGTTGATTTTTACAGAGGGATGAAACCGGAGAAAAACCCTCGGTAGAGAACAACACATCAAACAAACTCAATTCACATGTGTCGTTCGCAGGACTCGAATCAGTGACTTAAGCTGTTGGACTGACAGCGGTGAAAGACGACGACGCATTACAAGCGTACGCCACCAACGCCACCCATTGCAACAAATGATTAAACATAACTCAACATTGAAAGCATTATTAGTAAAGGACGTTATTGTAGTGTACAATAGAAAATAATTACGATGCATTTTATAACTGGTAGATTTGAATAGTCTAGTACTGATCTAACGACATCATACCAAGGTAGTAAGCCCTAATTTAGAGCAGATCTCGCATGATAGTGAAAAACTCGCGATAAGGTCAAGGTCACGGCACGGATTCCTCCAATCATACAAAGCAAAACATTACAATGTCAACGTGTCACGTCATGGAACACTAAAATGTTTTGCAAACCAATCGCAAGGCGCGCGCGTCGATTCTCATCCAATCACAATGCTTTAACTCGCCAGTGTATCACAGCACGGCAAGGCACGGCACGGCACGGATGTGTTGACAATGTCTGACGCAAGAAACCTTCACAATATCCAATCAAAATGTGGTGGTACACGACGTCCTTTTTTCATAGTCATACGAAATCTGCTCTAATGGGTTATAATATATTATATAATAATAATGATAGTAACAGTTCATACTTCTTTTCACGAATGTCTTCATATCAATGCCAAGAGAGCCTCTTTCAGCCGAGTCTTTTATGTCGACTTCCATAACTTCCACAGTCTGGGATAAAGATCTGGCTGGACCAGCAATAGCAGGTTTGTACTGAACAGTACTATTACACAGGTATTTCAGCTGTTTGTCATTAACATTAAAATAGCGACTTCCGGTTGAACTGATTTCCCCACCTCCGGTTTGGATGTAGAGGTCCTTGAAATCTTCAAACGATACTTTTGAATTTGGCGGGTAAGTTGGCGTGCGCCCTCTGATATTCACGTCTATGACCAATGCACCTTGTTCGTTAAGCCCTCTGCCTGTGTGATCAATCGATAACAGTTCGCCGCTTGGGTATCCGATGCGTGTCGAGAAATTGAACAATCCTTGAGTACGTTCAAGACCGTTTTTGGATCCAGGCTGCCCACCACTCCCGGCCCAATAAATAGGCGCAGTGATTGGGACAGCGTACTTAAACCAATCCTTCATTGGTCCTGGAAGTCCAGCTATCCAACATTTTACTTCTGTGATGTTGGATTTACGTCGAGTTATGTTGGCTTTTAAAACTAGTTTGGGTAGCTTGACATTATTGACGATGCCCTTGATTCGACTAACGGCTGATTGTTCGCCATCTATTGAAAAGCATTGTACAATGTTATATGAAGGTTTGGCTAATAAAATGCCAACATATAATTACGACGTACAGTGGACCCAAAATATCAATCAATTATCGTACGCACGCAATGGCCTCTTGAAAACTTAACCCTTCCAATCCCATAATCCTTCTCGCAATGACATGGGCATAATGGTTTACGCACTCATTTGTTTAACTCACCTATAGTACACCTGCGAGCGTTACAGATCCTCGACTCTGCATTTGATCCGTAGCAATCATCTCCACCCTGTAGAGGAGGGGGGTTGGAGCACTGTCTCGTTCTAACCTGGGTACCAACACCACAGATTACAGAGCAGGCAGACCAGACTCCCCAATTTGACCATTGGCCATCAACTATGGAAAAGACATTCACAATATGTAGTAACTTAAAAAAATAACAACACGACAAAGAAAAACCAGATCTGTTAACAGTTCATTCAGCGATCTGTTAAGGCCGGTTTACAATGGGCGATTTTTGCTGCGATTTCGGGTGCGATTGTACCAGATGTAAAATCGTAGCAAGCTCTTAGTGAAATTTGAACATGTTCAAAACCCTGCGACATTGCGGCGGCATGAACTTCGTATCGCAGTGAAATTGCCGGCTGTTCACAAGCGCGATTTGGCATCAAGTGAAATCGCAGTAAATCGTCGAAACCCCCAGTAAAATAGTCACAAAAGCCGCAGCAAAAAATGCACTCCAAAATCGCAACGTCAACACGCGGAATCTTAAAATAACAGGGTAGAAAGTGCTTCTTTGTCTTCGATGTTACGATTTCAACTGATAAAATTTTAGAAACTTATTTTACCTGGGCAGTTATTTGTATTACAAAGACTTCTGGTGATATTGCTGCCGTCACACTGTCTTCCTCCATTCATCGGTGATGGATTGTCACATGTCCTGTAGCGATAACGTGTTCCTGTTCCACAAGTATGACTACATATCCCCCATGACCCCCATTCACTCCACTTCCCGTTAACTGCGAACAAAAGAGAAAACGTTTGTTATCAGAATTGCGTCTCTCGTGTCTCTTAGTGGAACTCTTTGGTGGTCTTCTTGTAAGATTGTCATAGCTTTATCACACAGGAAGCCCAGCAGCAAATACATAATAGATTCTCCTTTTACAGTTAAAATGGTGTGACATTAATAATATAAATAACCTAGTATTTTCAAGTATTTACCTCTGACGGTAAGAATGGCAAGAACTGCATGGGCAAGAGAGTAACTGCTTGCGTGATGCCGATACTATAAATAACCTAGTAAAGTATTTACCTCTAACGGTAAGAATAGCAAGGACTGCATGGACAAGAGAGTTACTGCTTGCCTGACACTGATAATATAAATAACCTAGTATTTTCAAGTATTTACCTCTGACGGTAAGAATGGCAAGAACTGCATGGACAAGAGAGTTGCTGTTTGCGTGACACTGATAGGTTCCCTCATCTTCAGTTTTGATGTTTGTTATATGTAGGCTGTTATTGGCCAAGATTGAAAAGCGGTCAGGTAATGGAGGACGAAGTTCAATATCATTTCTCATCCACGTTATGATGGGTGTGGGGCTACCTGTGGCTGCACAGTCCCATAAGAGACTGGACCCTACATCCACTACTGTGTCTTGTGGGCTTCTTGTAAATACTGATAACAAAAAAAAACAATTTTATTATGTAAAGATTTTCGAGGTGCTTAGACGGTGAATAAGATAAGGGGAGAAATAAACCAAACAAAAACATTGACAAAATTACCTACCTGGACGGGACGCCTGGGCACTAGTGTCATCGTCAGTTGGACTCTCAATAGGAGGAACCAAAGCTTTGAAATAGCAAAATCGATATCAGTGTTAAGACTAGACTTACTTAAAAGTAAACAACTAGTGACTGCAATCCTAACACAGGTTACCCAAGATAATCATACATGCGATCCTAACACAGGTAACCCAAGATAAAAATACAAGATAAACATACATGCAATTCTAACACGTGAGCCAGCCTCAACCCTGCCAGCTAGATTTCCCGCTATACACATATACATTCCCTCGTGTTTCTCTTTCACTACATTCCTTATCTCTAGTACAGACTGGTTGTAAGGTAAAAGAGTGCCATTTAACTTCCACTGGATCTCAGGAACAGGAAACCCTCTTGAAACACACTCCAGGGACAGTGTCTGTCCTTCCAGCATTGCAACGTTTTTAGGAGCTTTGATGATCTTTGGAGATACTATAATCAAGTATGTAGCTTGTCAGTAAACATGTAGATACTTAGGGAGACAGACAAAACGAACAGACACTAAGATAGATATGGACAGACAGACAGACACAAATATGTTACCTTTGACAATAAGTGTTATATTCAATGTATCAAAGCCTTTAATATTTGCTGCCGAGCACGTGTAGATACCCGTATCCCCGGGTACTAGTCCCGTAATGATTAAAGTACCCGAGGGATCTTGCTGGTACTTGCCATCACCTAGTGTTACCAGCAGACCATTCTTCAACCACGAGATTAAAGGTTTAGGGTATCCTAATGCATTACATGGTAAAGATATCTGTTGGCCGGGATTGGCTGTGTAGACGTCTGTGTCTTCATGTTCAATAATAGGACTTGCTGAAACAATCAAATATACACTGAATTATAAAGTCATTATTGGTTAAAGAAACAAGCTCAATGATAGGATAAAACCAACCGATAAGGAAATTCTAGATACAGTGAACTGTATTTTTATTGTAAATATAAATTTTATTTATAATTAAGCTTTTTTATAGCGCCATTTTTATCGTGGTATAATGGCAATGCCAAACAAGAACTAAGCTTTCAGACGAAACGAACATCTTCAGGTTTGCAAAATTCGTAATGAGTTTGAACAGCCGAAAACTATGATGCGCAAACTCGAAAAATAGACAAAAGTAAGCAGAAGCAGATATGCGCGCGCACTTCGAAGTTTACAAACCTGGAGGTTAGCGCTTGTTTAGAAATTAAATTTTGGTTAAATAGTTTCACTATCACGTGCAAAGAACTGCTTAATGTAAAAGTTAATAATCGTAATGAAATGACTGTAACGACAGTTGAGGACCATGAAAACAATAATGAAAATCAAACGCAAGATATTATTATACTTTACCAATAACAGTTACTGTAGAAAAAGCTGTATCGCTACCAGCTGCACTACTTGCTATACATCGATATATCCCGCCATTACGAGCACCAGTGATATGTATATTTATTATAGACTGGTTATAGGGTAGGTTCTCGTTATTCAACTGCCATGTGATTCGAGGAGTAGGAAATCCACCAGCGATACATTCCAATGTTATGTCGTCACCGGTTTTAACGACCATATCACGTGGTGGTGTGATTATCTGAGGGGGAACTGGAAAAATTAAAAAGAAAACTTATCTTAGATTTATTATTACATATGATAGGAATATTGGTTGGCAGGTACTACATATTAAATTTATTCAGTTGGGTAGCGTGCAGTATGCGAAAAAATGCTCAGAACTACTTCAGGTTTCCATAAAATCGCAACAGTCGTCTGAAAGGCGGCGACAGTAACTGCCTCGGTCTGTGGCATGTTCCCGATTGTATGGAAACACTTTCTTCCGATGACTGCGGGAGGCGGCAATCACGAATTGTAGGAACGGTAAAGTTGAACTGGGTTCAACTTTTCCGACTATTACAACAAACCCGATGACTCCTGATCGTAAAACATGAATGGAAACATGAGTCGCAGACGTCCTTCCGGATTTTATGCAGACAGTCGCCGGCTTTCTGACGAATTTTCCGGCTTCATAAATCTTAACGTAGAGCGATGAGCAAGGAAATATTTGTGAAGAGGCGCAACCGCGTAATCATAAAAAGTTTTCTATTTTTCAGAAGCGTTAGTTTCTTTTAATAATCAAGATGCGCACCTTTGACACGCTGTCAATTAAAAATAAAAGGCCAGAAAATATTACGGATTGATTTTTCCCGACCCAATACTACTGACGTCATACCTTGAATGAACACGGAGAAGGTACGAGTATCAGAACCAGCGGTATTGACCGCAGTGCAAGTATAAAGACCAATATCTAAAGATGTTACTTTCTTAATAACCAAAGTTCCTGATGAAGTGATTTTGAACTTTAAATTATCCTTGGCTATAGGAGAGCCATTCTTAGTCCAAGTGATAGTAGGTGTTGGTGTGCCCCAGGCTCTGCACGGGATTTTAGTTGGTTGACCAGATATGGCTGTAATAGAATCCTTAACGTCTTTAGAAATAGTCGGAACACCTGAAACAGTTTAGAACTTTTTAATAATTGTAGACGCATTCGTAGTTAATAACGCAGCACAAACACAGGGATTTTAGCCAATTGACGCAGCACTAGAAGACATCGTGTACCCCGAGCACCACAGGGGATTTTAGTCACTTGACGCAGCACTAGCAGACATCGTGTACCCCGAGCACCACAGGGGATTTTAGTCACTTGACGCAGCACTAGCAGACATCGTGTACCCCAAGTACTGCAGGGGATTTTAGTCGCTTGACGCAGCACTAGCAGACATCGTGTACCCCGAGTACTGCAGGGGATTTTAGTCACTTGACGCAGCACTAGCAGACATCGTGTACCCCGAGTACTGCAGGGGATTTTAGTCACTTGACGCAGCACTAGCAGACATCGTGTACCCCGAGTACTGCAGGGGATTTTAGTCACTTGACGCAGCACTAGCACACATACTGTACCCCGAGTACTGCAGGGGATTTTAGTCACTTGACGCAGCACTAGCACATATACTGTACCCCGAGTACTG
>JANTNT010033336.1:0-11993 GCA_024752375.1 Entacmaea quadricolor | reverse complement strand
TACTGCAGGGGATTTTAGTCACTTGACGCAGCACTAGCACATATACTGTACCCCGAGTACTGCAGGGGATTTTAGTCGCTTGACGCAGCACTAGCACACATATTGTACCCCGAGTACTGCAGGGGATTTTAGTCGCTTGACGCAGCACTAGCACACATATTGTACCCCGAGTACTGCAGGGGATTTTAGTTGCCGCTTGACCCAGCACATGATAACTTTGAACTTACTTGGCCGGTCGGTCATTGGACATAAAATCGCATTCTGCTTTTCTACTTACTTAAGCCAATTAAGATCAGTGTAGCTGATACTTTGATACGACCAAACTCATTCTCAGCTATACAGGTGTATCTTCCAGGGTCTTCAACTTGAACATTACGTATCTGCAAGGTTCCATAGGATGGGACACTATACCTTGGGTATTTATTATCAGGGACCATTCCTCTGTTGTTTCGCCAAGACACCCTTGGTTTAGGTTCCCCTTTCACACCGCACCGGAATGTCACATTTTGGCCTAATGTGACGGCTTTGTTTTCTGGTGGAGTCATAATATATGGAGCACCTACAACAGAACGCTTAAATTTTAGGAAAAAAATACTTAAAAGAAAATATAATAGCTATGCTCAAAGCATCAAATAGATAAGGAGGCCATAAATTATATTTAGTGTATTTAGCTGACTTCCAGAAGGGTCTAATAAGTGAGGGCACAACTACTAATTAAAAAAGACTTCAAAACCGAAATAATATACAGGTTTAATATCGAATGCGTACTTTGAAATGGTTATGAGTTGAGTGGAGGAATGGATTGTGCTACAGTCTATAATTTAGAGAGATTTAATACTGATTACTTTACCTCCAACAGTAACGTTGACAGGAACAGTAGTAGATCCCCCAACACTTCGAGCCATACACTCATACGTTCCAGCATCTCCCGAGACAGCATTCTGGATAATAAGTTCTCCCGCATCGTTGGCATAAACGCGACCTCCCGGACTCAAAGATACTTTATTCTTGTACCAATGGACAACTGGGGGAGGTATGCCAACGGCTAAACACTGGATTGACGTACTTCCCCCGGGAGTGAGGTATACTTCACTTCTTTCTACTGTCACTCGAGGAGGAACTAATGCGAGAAAGGATTATTGAACGTTAACTAAAATAATGGACAGATGAACGAACGGACGTGTGGACGGACGGACTGAAGGAGTGAGGAACAGACGGATGGAGGGAAACAACTGTCATACTTCATTAATTTCATTTCGTACAAGTTCAATGTAGCAGGAGTTTGTTCAGTCTTACCTTGGACGCTGAACGAGACTGTTATTGAGTCAGACCCAACGATGTTTAGTGCCACACAGGTGTAAAAACCTGTATCACTGCGTTGTACGGCATTAATAATCAAATGTCCCCTGCTACTGGTTGCAATCCTCCTGGAGGGTATAACAGCAAACCTGCCTTTATACCATTGAATCCTTGGTTTAGGTTGACCATTAGCCCTGCACTCAAGGGTTACTGAATCGTCTACCCGGGCTATGATTTCTTCTCTATTGACATACACTGATGGCGAAACTAAAAATACATAGGTCTTGAAAGGTTAGCATAAGCTACTTGAGGTTCGGAGCGCAAATATACTTACATAAACGTACTACATTAGATTAGCTGCTGAAAGATTGAGCGTTTGTCTGTTCTCATTTGTTTGAAGGTCGCAAAGCACGTGTGTGTCTATTTGAAAAGCCTAAACGTGTGTGCACTCGTTTAAAAATCGTCAACGTTGAAGTCTATAAAATTGAACGCAGTTCGTCGCCAACGGTTCGGTTAGTCAGGTTTAAACCAGACCACTTTTTGTTAAAAGCCTCATAATTCACTTTCTCCCAACTTCTCAACAACGTCCTGAGTGACAGCTATGGTCCTGTGGAGGTCAGACATGAAGGCTCTAACCGGAGGATTGATTCAATATTGCGTGTGATCCTGACTGAACCACTTTATGAGATGGCGACGGCCCTGTTAGTAGCTGCTTTAAAAACTTTTGCTTAATTTTAAGATTTCTAGCTATCAGCTAGTGCCGGGGAGCCTGTTTTTACTCCACACATAAATCAGGATTCAAACCCCCATTTCTGAACTTGCTAAATTTTGTGGCCTCTCCAACGTGTAGCGTAAAACCCAGCATGGTAACATGTCAATTAGCCATTCCTAAAACATAAAGGCCCCCCCATACATCTTTCAGAAATTAACCCTCCCTTAAAATCTTCATGGCCCCCTGGTCATATTAAATGAACTTCCCTAAAGTCCGAACGTGCTGCGTATTGACAGACTTCCCATGGAAAGTAATTAACGATCGGTCCCTAATCATCCATCTCACATCATTGTATACGTCACTAATAAGATTCTGTAGGAGAAGGTTAGGATCTGTTAGATAATAAACATGTCAACTTCAGTCTGACGCGTATATTTATAAAAATTAAGGGCCCCCTTTAAAATCTTCAAGTCCCTTGTCATATTAAACGAACCTTCTCTTACCCCTCCCCTCCCCCCCAAAAAGATGCAACTAAGCATGTAAACCATGGTTTAGTCATGATAGAGCTTGTTTAGTTCATGTTTTCAATACCTGTATGCTGTAGATTGACTACAGCTCTACTCTGTCCAACACTGTTCCATGCTAAACACTCGTATCGTCCTGCATCAGAAGGTTTTGCATTCTTTATTTTAAGAACATGATCATCTGTTATCTCCACTACAGCGTTAGAAGTCAACCGCTTGCCGTCTTTATTCCATACTACGGTGGGCTCAGGGAAACCTTTTACCAGACAAGCGCACTGGATTTCTTCGCCTTGTTGGAAATTTTTTGTTGAGGTATCGATGACCACAAATGGCAACTCTTAAAAAGACAAGAAATCAAGAGTCATCTCTCGATAAGAAATGATTTAACAGGTATATAACGATATTCATCCTTCAATAACGCACCATTAACTCGTAGTATAGTAGTTCTCGCGATCTGTCCAACATCACTCTTGGCTATACAACGATATCTTCCCGCGTCCTGTCGTCCTCTAATGTCCAGAAGCAGTGATCCATTAGGCTGAAGCTGCGTATGCGCAGTGTTTTGAATCCTTTGGCCATTCTTGTACCATTCGATTTTGGCGGGAAATCGTTTGTCAATCGTACAGCTCAATACCATGGTGTCCCCGCCACGTACAGTCAGTTGAACTTCGTCTTTTTCGATTACGAATGGCTTTGGAACTGAAAAGTTGGTGAAGAAAAGGGTTGTGAATAATAAATAAAAGTAACAGTTGAAGCAAAAGTGAAAACATTGAAAACTGCTTGATCTAACCCTGTCTAACGTACGTATTTTATTAAGTTTCTCAGCGATAAATATCCAACAGCGAAAAAAGGTTTGCTTTAAAAGTAGGGTTGATCTTGCTGGGAAATTAATACAATACATTTCTTTCATCTATGGAAATAAATTAAATTTGAAACTTTATACCTTTGACGACAATTCTTGTGACCGCAGAGCCAGTGCCACCAACATTACTGGCAAAGCATGTATACAGGCCATCATTAGCCGTAGTAACTGATTGAATATAGTGAGTTACGTTGACGGCTCCAATTCCTGTGTTGACAGAACCGATTGATCTGAGCCCTTTGCTCCACTGAGATCTAAATGGGACTTCACTTCGAACTTTACAGGAAATTGTAATAGGAGAACCGACCAAAACCTCACGATACTCTGCGGCTGTGACCGATGGAGCCTCTATGAAATTAGAAATATATTTTAAATTCATTTAGCCGAGACATCAAAGAAAGAAAACGAATTTTTACCATTTATTATAATTCATTTAATTTTTATTTTTTTATATATTCATCCCGTTATTCATTAGTTTTATTTGTTTGTTGGTTGGTTGGTTGGTTGTTTGGTCCTTTCTTTCTTTCTTTCTTTCTTTCTTTCTTTCTTTCTCTCTTTCTTTCTTTCTCTCTTTATTTCTTTCTCTCTCTTTCGTTCGTTCTTCCGTCCGTCCGTTCGTTCGTTCTAAACCACTAACCTGGCAGGATAGCACTTATCGCAGTAGGACTACATCGATAAAACTCATGCCCCTTAGTGTCCCGACCAACAATACGTATGTAAAACAGACCCGGGGGTACAACAAAGTTCGTCCAATCGAACGTAAACTGGTCATCAGGGCGTGGCACAAACAGGATTTCTCTAAGGATCTTTCCCTTTAGATCAAGGAGTTGAACTTTATTTGCTGACCCAGGTTCTTCAAGGCCCTCAACTTTAACCACTGCAAAGTTGCGAAATCCTGCGAATAAAAGAAAGAATTTTATTGTAGCTATTTGCGTACAGTATAACTTAGAAACAATAAACCCTTTAAATACAATACTACGTGAAAATTGGAAGGTGGTTTAAGGAGAGGCAAAGAAATTTGAAAACAGTGAAAAAATAATTAAAAAGAAATGTAATATATATATTTAAAATGGTAAAACTTTTAAAATGAAAATTCTTTTTGACTCACCTGCGGCTGGTCTTTTTTGAAGATGTCGCATTTCATCAACCACCGTCAACGAAAATCCATAAACGAAATTCACTGGGCTTAACCCAGTAATCCTGAGAGCGAACCCCCCCTTACAACGTACTGTCACATTCCATAACCCTGTGTTGGGCCTGCGTAGTGAAACACTTACCGCTGACTTCAATGTCAGAAGTTTCTTTAACCCTGTTGCTGTAGTAACGATCGTACCATTGGGATCTCTGATAACAAGATTAGCATCTTGGCCACTTAATGAAAATATTACTCTATCTAGAGTAGAGTCGATTGGAATAGCAAAGGTTTCTGTAGCCGCTTCTTGAATATCTGTCGAGAGAATATTAACTTTGTTTGCTCGTACAGAGTGCTCGACAAACTTCAATACTTGATTCACGTCCTTTTTTTTTAAGTTGAAGACTTGGCCATTACTGGTCGCCGCGATCAGTTTGTAGGTTGCAAATCCTGGGTCTATAGTTTTATTATGACAATCTCCAGTTAACACGAAAATTACCTGAAAACGTACTGCAGTTTAGATTTTGATAATCAATCAAACGAAAATAGGATGGGTGTGAGTGTATGGATAGATTGATGGATGAAAGCGTGAGTAAGTGAATGAATGAATGAATGGATGGATGCATAGATGAATGTATCGGTAGATGGATGGATGAAAGCGTGAGTAAGTGAATGAATGAAGGAATGGATGGATGGATGCATAGATGAATGTATGGATAGGTGGACGGATGTATGGCTAGATAAAGTGAGAGTGTATGGATGGATGGGATGGGATGGGACGGTATGAATAGAAGGAAGGAAGGAAGGAAGGAAGAAAGAAAGAAAAGAAGACTAAAGGGAGGAAGTAGGATATTGGACTAGATAGTAATCAATTTATCTGACCGCACCAAAGTTCCCTAATCTGCCTCACCTGACTTTGTTTATGTTGGATTAGTTTAAGTACTTTCTCTGTCATATCAAGATCTTTAGCTTGAGCGTCAGTAAACACGTAAATAAACGAGCCAGGTAAACTGATTTCCAAGGCAAGAATGATGGCGGTGATTGACATCTCTGGACAGTCACCTCCCCCCTGTACGTAGAGCTCATCAAGATGACGCTGGAAAACACTGGCATCAGTTGTTATCGTTGCAGGACCAACATCTATAAATATAGCAGGAAATAAGTAATGGTGATCCCATGGCGGGCCCGAGTAAAATTAAGGGTTCATTTTACAAAGGGTTTTTGAAGTTTCCTCAATTAAAATTGAGACAGCGCAATTTGAAACACAATTTGAAAATACAAGTGAAATTAAGCCTTGATTTTACAAGGGCCATTGCAATAACTTGTTTGTAAATTTAGATGTCATGATTCTTGAGGAACATGAACGTGCGCTCGCATCTAATTGTGCCATCTCGATAAAGAAAAAAAGATGTCAGTCGACAGTCAATCAGAACGAAGTAATTTTGAAAAGCAAGAAGTAAATTAAATAGAGCACGAATTATGAATAAACTTTATAAAGAACTTCAAACTTTAATCTTAAACCCTCTGTCACACAGTTTTCTTTTATCAAAAACGACATTATTTTTTAAAAACTCCATATATATGGAAAATAGCGAATTCTGATTTGAAATGCTGTCTTTTCCTCGTTAACTGATCAGAAATCGTTCTAAATTAGCTGTAGTAACTCAGTTCAAGGGCTCTCTGATAAAATGCGCGCTACGCGTGATTAACGTCAGTTAGTACTCGACATCAGTGATCCCGTAATTGGATTTAGTGAGGCGTAATATATTGCTAGTCAACTATGTGAAGATGTTTCTATGATTATAAATAGGGTAAGAGCGAGTTAAGGTTGATATAACGTGTAGAATGATATACCTGCTTAGTCACGTCCGCCGGTCCTCACGAAAAAACGCCGGCGTCCAGGTGATATTATACATGGCGATTTACAGCGACGATTTTCCACGCAACAATGTTCTGAATCGTAGTTGCCAATCGCCCTGTGTTACATCATCTTTACATGAAGGAACTTCAAAAGAATTCGTCGTATGTTGTTGCAAGATTCTGAACGCGATTCAAAAACTTGTAGCATGTTGCCGTGACAGATTGCGAAGAAAAGTGTCGCGCGCGCCACGTTACAAGAGGATTTTCCAAGAAACATTACTGCGTGGAAAATATCACGTGTAACAGCTTTAACTATTGCTGGTGCACCTGCCCATGCATCAACACTTTGTGTGCATCAAAGTTGTATATGCATTGAATTGTGTAAAAATATGTATTTGCAAATAATGAAAATGCGTCAAAGAACTGCAACGAATCAAAACTAAACACGTATCAAAACTGCGCATGTGTATATCAAGACTGAGAATGCGGCGAGACCGAGCAATATTTTCGGAAAAACGAAGACAAATCTAATGAAATACAAAATCATTGAAAGTTGGTTGGATTAAAAATTGAATTTATCGAAGTTTAAGTCAGTATTTTTCAAAACGTTCTTTCTCTCTCTCTCTTTCCCTTTCATAGTTTGCTCAACCTCAGCTATAAACGAAAAGAAGTTTTATTTTCTATCGAGCCTTTTTCTTTCCAGCAACTCGTTTTGCTCTTTTCCATTGGACGGACGTGAGACATGCAAGCCTACAAGGTTTTCTTTGTATTCGAGCTTGTTTCGTTGTAGTATCAAGCGTAGCCGATTTTAGTGTCGTGAACGTTGTGTGACGACCCTAAAACAGCTGCGGAGGACACTAGTTTCGTTGTAGTTGCTTGAATTTCTGTCAGCGTATGACTTAGTAACATAATACTTAACACAGAACTAATAAGCAAGTTCAAGAAAGAAAACGGATAAGGCTTTAATTATAATTATCAATAAAGCACGATGTTAAAGGGTTTAGCTTGTCAACAGGTTATTTCTATTAATACTCTGCAAATATCAATCAACGAAAAAATATTTTAGCAGTTTTATTACCGATAAAGAAAAGGAGAAAACTAGAATATTTAAAATCAATGCGTTATTACTGATATCTTTTGTAAGTGAAGATAGTCTTCTTAATTCTTTTTTAATTTTTGGCTTTAACTGTAGCAAAAACGTGAGTGTCGAACAGCAGAGATGGATGGCGCACGTCATGAAGATTTAGTTAGGCCCATGCAAAACGAGGACACTTTGTGGACGCAACACTGCTTGTTGTCATGTTTTGCCACGATGAGCAACATCGGAGAACACAATGTTGCCGCCACAATGTGTCCTTGTTTTGCCATGATGAGCAACATCGGAGGACACAGTGTTGTCGCCCCAATGTGTCCTTGTTTTGCCAGGATGAGCAACATCGGAGGACACAATGTTGTCGCCACAATGCGTCCTTGTTTTGCCAGCCTTAGTAAAATCTTTAGTAGGACTTCATGAACAACAATCACCAAATCATTTTACACTCTAGATTCTTAAAGATTTTAATCCTTAGCATTATGCATTTTATTTTAAAAAGAAATTAAGCCTTGTTGGCAAAAAGCGGGCGCCTTTTTCCAAAAGGCTGTTGAGCTTCATACTTCGAAAATATCTTAATATACAAATAAACGTGCGTTATCTAGAGCTGCGCGTAGAGTCATCAGTTTCTTTGTTTTGTAAATTAAAAACCTCAAACTATGGTCGAAGTATTTATATTTGTACATATGATTTCTTTTAATCCATTTTTCGTCAGGTGAAAAAAAGTGCTTATGTCGTTATTACCACAAATATTTCCCGATGATTGTCAGTTGAAAGGCAAATAACAGGAAAACACTTTCTTAATTAAACCACTGTTACTTTTCTTTGACCTTGTTTTTATGGAAAATATTAAGTCTAATTTGATCCAGAAGATAAACGTTATCTGATTTATTAATCTGTTATGCATCTATCATTTGGCTTGATGTTGTTAACATTGGAATGGACCATGACTGGATAAAGTCTGAGCTAAATCCAAATTAATTCTTGATAAGCTATATTAGATTCATTAGTTATGATTAGAAGGTCACGATACTTAAAGAACCATTAACAAGATAATACGAAAAACTCAAAAAAAAAATCAAGATTTTCCAACTCACATGACCTTACAGGTATGTTGGTGGGAAGACTCTGCCGAATTGGACAATATCGTGAATGAAGACCCACTTTCAGTTTGGAGCAGCTGTCAGAGAAACCCTCGAAGCTGGAATTGGTTGCGCAACCCAAGCTTATTTCATTTAGCCTCGTTATGATGCACTAAGCAACGTTATACTATTCTTGGTTTTCACCCATTCCTTAGGGAATGAAATAACAAAGGCATGGCAGCCATGTTGAAGTACATAACAAAAGACGCTAATGAGAAATCTTTTGTTAGCTGTACACCAACATGGCGGCTGTGACGTCACATGAAAACCAAGAATACGAATAAGCCTCGCAACAGTGCAGTAAGCCTCATTATGGTGCAGATAGCCTCGTAACAGTGCAGGTTAAACTCCGTTGTGGTACATTTAACTTTGTAAGCTCCATTAAAATACTATACGTTGTAGTACTACAACTGCGCAAGCATGCACTACGGGTGTTTCATTAAGCTTACTAAGGTTTTCTAAAGTTTAAGCCGGAGCTAGAGGCGGAAGAATCTAGCATAATGGTAGTTACCTTGGGCATGTCAAGTATTGTTAGTAACAGTATATTGATTTATTTATTAGTTTACAGTTCACAAAGGACTCATTCAGCTTGACTCAATAGTTTCCACTTTAGAATAAGAGCAACACGTTTTACGCTTGAAAGGACGCTGTAGTGTAAGCCTTACTCCCAAAGATATACTCAAGGTAGGACAACTATGACATCCGGGGGGTACTTCAGCAGAATTTGGGTAGGGGTGCTCCGCTGGGATCCTAAACCGGTTACCCTGTTTATGATAGAAAAACTCAAATGCTCATGCCCTGTATATGACAAAAGGCATGATTGTATATCCCTGTTTATGACAAACCCTATACTCTCACCCTATAGTGCCAATCGCTAAAATTGTAAAAGCCTTAATAGGCTATATAGTAAGTGTGCGCAGGAAACCCTCAAACTCGTATGTCACGTCAACTTATCACGTATTTCCTGTAAGTTCAAGTGTTTAGGATTCGGCAAGAACGAGATGGCAAGTAAGCCATGTTTAGGATTCGGGTTTGTTGTCAAGCGCGCGCGAACTAAAGAATCAAGATATCTACTAAATATACAATATGTTGTTTGGTTGAGAGAGAAGCGGGTAAAAAAGACTACTTTCTCAATTTGTTGAAATGGTACTTATAATACTTGTATGGCAGGGGTGTATCCAAGTGTTTTAAGGCGGCGAATTATATAGCAAAGTACGCAAGCGCCAATACCACAGGAAACTCATATATAGGCGGGAAAATCGTAAAAATGGCAAAATAGGGGGGTGAATTTACTAGTCCCCCCTTAACCACTCTTGGATCCACGCCTGTATTGAGTAGATATCTCACTAGATTCATAGATATGACCAACAAAAAAAGCCGAACACCATCACACAAAAATTACCATCACACTCCCAGCGGAGTTTCTTGCTATGTGCTTTGCAGTCAAAGCACATTAAAAGGTTTCATTGAAAACAAGTAAAACATACCAATTTCCAAGTTATCGAAAATTAATAACCTTATTTTGATACCTACATCAAACCTCTGCTATCTACAGTAACGCTTAAGGTGTCTTTCTGTTCTGGATAATCGAGTGAAGGTCACGCTAGCCTATTAATTAGTTGCAGATGACAAGAATGCTAAAAAGATCCATATAGATAGCACTGGTATACGGTATGCCGCACCATCTTGATACTAGCATCAGTGGTAGGTCAGAGACCCTCACGCCTTAGCGCATGTCTTGGTCTTCCTTTGAAAATGGAGCACTTCCCTTCCCTGGATAATTAGTGAACAATGAAACATATGGAAGAAAGCACAGCAGTAGAGGTGGCCGTGGAAGATGATACGACTATTAGAGACCGCAGTGAACGTAAAAACACTCTTTATAATAAAAACTGACCCAAAGCTAAACTATGTAACAAGAAACTAACAGCCTGACAAATCAATCGCGCGGCGAAGACACGGAGAATAAAGAACAACGAAAATATAATTAAGGGCACTGTTTATTTACTTACGTGCTGCGTCTAAATATGGCATGACAAGAAAAACCGAGAAAGGAAAGGAACTCAAGCTTTTAGTTGAACAAACATAAGATTAGACCGTGTCAAAAATGAACAAAGAACTAAGTTTTACAAAAAATAGAATACGGATATGAAACCTAAACTGTTAAAAGCTATACAGCACTTAAATGACCCTTGAGAAACAAACGCCTATAGAGATATAATGGAATTAAAAGTTGTCATCTTCCGTTAGTACAATGTTCACTACTTACCAGGATCGTGGAAAGGGACCAAAGCATAGTTGTATAAAGGCTTAATACTCTGCTTCAAACTTTCTGCGAGGATTTTCGATGCTCTAGCACGTACTTGAACCAGGTCGTCGTACATACTTCCAGTTGTATCAAAGACGAAAGCAAGCGTTGCAGCTCCTTCAGGAATCCCGCTACTTTGGCTTCGACTTTTGCTTAAAACAACACTAAATATACTGACAAATAAAGCAGTTCTGTAGTAATGCATTTTAAAATTGGAAGCTTATAATTCACTGAACAAATTAGCGTACTTGTGTTTTCCAGTTCACGTATTCTTAAAATCTGTTACAATCTTGCAACTTCAGGACGACTCAAGAACGAGTGTAAAGGTTGGAAATAATTAGTGTCAAGACAAAATGAGGAGGCGAAATCTCACGGCCCCGAAGCTGGAAATCCTCCAACCGTGTGAACAAATTCCTAGGAAAGACTTTCAACGCAGTTTTCCGTGCAAACAACTCTACACTTCTGCTTGGTTAAGTTCTCGTAGTCAAGTCCATGAAGTAAATTCTGGTTTTCAGGTAAAGTACTTCGAAATTTGTCTGGTTAACGTCGATAAGTTGAGTTTTCACACTTCCTAAACAAACCACACATCAGGAGAAGCGCAACAGTATGTTACCCAGGCCTCGCCACTGCAATATGATACCCCTGATGACCTCTGATCGATATTTCAATCCTTTAGACAACCGGGTACCCTGTTTTCAAGATTATAAACATGTGCACAAATTATGTCGAAAATGGACAGAAGTATCATTTCAGGAAAAAAAACAAGTTAATATTAAATCGGATGACTCTTAATTGACTAATCGATCATCTTCAGGTAAACAAAAAAGCAGAAGTAGAGAGACTACTTGTCAATTTAAATGTTTCCAAGGCGCATGGCCCAGTTGGAATTTCTGCACGTATTCTTCGCGAAGCAGCACCTGAAATATCAGAATCTCTTACTAAGCTATTTAAAACGACTGGAAGTCCGCCCACATCACTCCTGCTCATAAAAAAGGTAAAAAGGATCTGGTCCAGAATTACCGTCCCATTTCTCTAACAAGTTTAGTTATTAAGACTCTTGAAAG
>JANTNT010033335.1:0-23425 GCA_024752375.1 Entacmaea quadricolor | reverse complement strand
CTGAAACCGAATACTGTGAACTAACGTGTCACATATCACACGTATCTGAATAGGTACCACTGATGTTAAAAGCTAGCGATATTTTGACTTCTCGTTAAAAAGACATCGTTAAAACAAAAAATAAATATGTCTGCAGTAATGAATAAATGTGAAAGTCAGTTTTTCTTTTCTTTTTTTCTTTCTTTCTTTCTTTTTTCTTTTTTATATTTTCTTTTCAGCAGTGTTTCGTTTTCTTTCTTTTTCTTATTTTTTGTGTGATTAATTTTGTGTTTTCCCAACAACAGCACTCGTTGTCCCTCCAGTTAATATAAATTCAAATTAATCTTCAGTTTGAGAATGATCTTGTGTTTTGCTTGCTGAAATAAAGAATTATTGTTTTCCTGACGTTATTTATATGCAATTTAATGATATTGAATTGAGAAATCCCACGCTGTGCGTGCTGAAATTACTTTCACAATAATCCTCCTAGAGATTCCATGTCATCAGAAAGCTTTGCTTTAAGTTTTACCCCCATTTTCTTCTTGTTGGTATTACTGTACTCCAAACATCTCCTTTAAAACAATCGCCAACGCGCACTCTCAAATTGGTCTATCAACTCTGTTTTCGAAATCAACATTGGGTCGTTTTCAAAA
The DNA here is from genome assembly GCA_024752375.1 of Entacmaea quadricolor. Lineage (NCBI taxonomy): Eukaryota > Metazoa > Cnidaria > Anthozoa > Actiniaria > Actiniidae > Entacmaea > Entacmaea quadricolor. The sequence goes on along the minus strand of JANTNT010033335.1, from coordinate 22,793 downwards.
AAATCTTTTGTTAACAATAATAAATACTATGATGTCTTTATCATCCTCTAGTATTTGGCAATTTCTATTTGATTGTAACTCTTCATCCCAAACCAAAACTAATAATTCACAGTAGCGACTGTGATTGATTTTCCTTCAGTGTTCGTCTAGAAATTCGTGTATGTTTTGCCATTAATGTCTAGAGGGCTAATATTTTTTTTAACTTTAAAGGTTCAAGCGGCGCATCTTGCAGAAAAACACCGGCAAATGTTTTGGGCTCGATATCGCCAACATATTGGCTGAGAACCTATAGTGTGTCTAGCGTTGTAAAGCCTTGTCTGTACTCTGATCCGGCGATTGTAGATCAGTTACAACTTGCTAACCACCGTATCAACCGTGGCGGTGTTAAGCAACAATGAGTGACTGCATATGGATGGATTTAGCGGTTTTATTTTAAATGTGTTTTTATTGATGGCTTTTTAGATTACAGATAGGAAAGTGAGTTGTACTTTTATGAGCTCCGTCTTTGAAATTATCCCTCGGATTAATATGATATCGATTCCAGCACTAAAGCAATGCGGCAGAGCCAGTGAGCATAGAAAACGAGAGCCCAATACAAAGCTTCAGTCACACTTTTACAGTTCGGTATAGCGAATATTGAGTAGGGATGCTTTGTTTACTCCATGGGTATAGTTTCCATTTCATTGATTGTTAAACAACATACAATAATCACTTTGAAAACAAAAATAAACCATTACAAAAATACAATTCAGGGCAGTTGTCTACTTTCTTCCTAGATATTGGCTTGAGATGATACAGTTCATGAAATGTCCTTGTGAGCCGGATCGTGATCAGCTTTCCATTCCCCGGAAAAGTTACATTATTTGCACAAGATACGCAGGCATTGCAGGCATTCAGCCATTTTTTAATCTTGCGACAAACAAGAAAACCACAAAAATACTCCGAACTCCCTGCTAAGGCTGGGACAGTTATACTAGTCATTTCAGTAATAGAGGTTATTCATACTTCAATTGACATGTGTGAATAATTTTACGGAGTGGTTTTGCTTGCATGGACAAGTTATTCGCATAACAAGAATCCGTTTCATTCATGTATTCAAATCTGTCAGTTCCTCAAAAAAACATACCAACCAAAAAATCTTGCTTGGAAATTTAGAAACAAAATACACATTGTTGTTGAGTTAATTTGAGCCCAAAAATTGCGGTAGTTTGGATCAGCCATCATAAATGAGCCTCTTGGACAGCGTGGTGGTATTGGCTGGCTCGTCATTCCCATTTTATGTTTAGTGTAACCTGATCATTTCTTTTGTTCGTGGAATGGTTTTAGCGTTTGATACAGATCTAATATATAATTTGGCTCGTTTGATCACTATACGAGATGGACAGCTGTTTGGGTTTTCCAATAAACTACGAAAGGTTTCTCAAAGTTCATCAGTCACGATCCAAAAGAGTTCGACTCAATTTCCAACACATCCACCACCAATAACATGATGCCATCTTCAGCCAAAAACTGTAACTTCTTTCCAGTTTTCGCAATTTCGGAACCACAGAAATACCTACCTAAGTGAATGACCCTCTAGCTCTTGAAACTAAAATCATGTTTTACAGGCAATATGACCCCACTGTCTCCCAGTCTCATCCGACTTCTCCTGACCATAACATGCTGTATCGACGAGATTTCCATCTCGGTACTGAGTTTCTGAGTCGTCCAGCTGAGCCGTCTAGTTCGATAGCTGCTGACATGAAATTTAGACCATTTCTGTTCCTTTTCCCGCCATTTCAGGATCATTTTCTCTTCGACAATGTGATTTCAATCTCCTTTCTTTTTCTCAGCTCCTCTTTCGTTTACAAATTTTTAAGATACTCACTCTCTATAAGTTAAGTACGCGAGATTTCCGTCCTTTAATCTGTACAGGAAAGGACCATTAGCTTTATGCTAAATCTTCATTAAGTTCCTTCGTTGTAAAAGCTGGGTTTAGTCGAGTCTTATAGCGACCGTTCTCGCCTGAATTTGACGTGTTTTGGCTTAGCAAATACAACCCAGTCCTTGAGCAACCCAAGCGCTAAAAACCCACCAGACATAAACAAAGACTAAAAGAAATCGCAACAAACTAGTCATCACTTTAATAGGTTTATTACACGGAATTCAAATCCAGTGTCTATATTTAATTTTTTTTTTTGGGGGAAGAGATCTTTACCTAAGGTATATATAGATGAAGGGGCGCGAAACATAAATTAGACCAAACTACTTGTGGTCGGAATACTCCAGTTGGGGGTTTTGCATTGTTTTGGTATTTTTTATTCCTTTCTAGAGCGCATATAGGGGGTAAAAACATGAATTTAGTATATGATTCGCTACCGGATCTTTTGAAACCCTTGAGCTCCCGCTCGGAAATAAGCCATAGAAACAACGAAGAATAATTGCTAATTACAGAATTTTCGAGTAAGGGGGGAAAAACAGAAAAAAAAGCCCCCAAAAAATTATTCCCTTACTGTTGTATATGGTTATATCTTAATTCTTAGAATCCTTAGAATGATACCTTGTCAGTATGTAGTTACTGTGTCCCATGGAATCTTTCTTAAATATTGATAGATTCAAACAAAGGTTTAACGGCAGACAACGAAGCGAAGGGAAACAACCATCTCCTTAACGACATTTTCAGGCTTATTCAATATTTAAAATCGCGGTGAACAGAGAAAGCGATCGATATCTTTAGTGGCTAAAGTCTCTCCGTGAATCTTTAAATTGACCTACTATTTATTCATAAGTTTCGTTCATCTTGAAAGTGTTAGATTCATCAGACCTCGAGAGACATCCAAAATTCCCTAGTATTTTTATTAGTTGATTTCTCGTGAGCCTGACTGGACGGTCTATCGTAAATCCGTGCTTTTGTAAAGGTCTGTAGCCGTGCAGCTGCTGTGAACATGGGCCAAGAACTACATATCTGTCTTACTCAAACTATCATGCACTTCCCACTAGCACGGTAACCCTCGTAATATTAACCTTTGGGATGATTTTTGTCCTCACCTGTAACTTCTAAAAATCAGTGAGTAAAGTGGGGTTAATTGAGTAAAGAATCGCTTCAAAATCATAATCTCTTGCCGCATTTCTTAAGCCGAATGGTTGCTGGGAAATCGAATGTTCTGAACACGTGTCTATGTGTGTAATTTGTGAGGCAATTCACTCGCAATAAGCTCATTTCTTATCGCTATCAAATGCCTCAGGATATGCGAATGAATCCAACGACTTGATAATCCCAAACCTTTGTGTTACCTACTTATGGAAAAACTACTATTTCGTTGACTCAGTTTCACGAAGTGCAAACATTGCTTCCTTCTAAATAGTCAGATACTGTGTGGAGGAATGTCAATATTGTGAAATGTTGTCAACCTCAATAGCGACTATTGACCAGGAAGGTATTATATACAAACTTATTATTGTCATCTGAAGATTTCAATTGCCTTAATGGGATGCATTCATTCCATTATGAGTTTGGTAGAATCGCGAACCTTTGGGGCTAATCGCTACAATTTAACTGAACCTTATGAACAATGATCCATCGAACTCCTTAATCTAATGTCACCATACTACACGATTACCTCAAAGATGCCTGATTTGCCCTCGTCAATGAAAATAAAATAAAGACTGAATAAAATATCCGATTTGGTTCGTTAGTTTTTAGTTAGCTTTGATTATTTTCGGAGAGGTTCTAAGGTCAACGAATTCAAAAGCTGAACGTTCTGGACGCAGAAAATGGAAATCATAAATAACGGGGTTGGGCGACGATCACTGTAGCTCAAGATGGGAAGTGATATGTAATGAACTTGAATATGGGTACTTGAGTGAACACGGTGTAATACCACCATATTATAACCGTTGAACTAGCCAACGAGGGTTATGAAATCTGGCCAGACAGTGTGCAGATTGAATCACTCTGCGCACCGTGTCAATAAAATCAATGTCTTCCTCCAACCCAGCAACTCGTACAGCTAATTTCTCTGACCCTGTGACCCAATCTTAGGATTATTTATATTTACTATAGACTTGGTGATCTTAGATCGAAAACATTATTATAATTATTGTATAGTGTTGAAATTTTTGTTCCTATATTTGAATTGATATATCAAAATACCGACACGCTTCACTGTTATTGAGTGTTTATTATGATTTTTTCAGAATAGAAAAGTTCATCCGACATTGAATGACATGCTTTTCTCAAATCTAAAGATTTTGACAATGTAACATGCCGAATATACACTACTAGGACTCTGCGAATGAAATCACAACTCTGCTTGATTCAAACGGCTTAAATTACACTAACCAAAAGTGAGAACTACAGGAGAAATACAACTTGGTTGTTTTGATCTGCTTCACCATGTAGGAAGATACCAGCTAGAAACTAAAAAGATAAGTCAAACACGTAACACATAGAAAATTGTCGTGGCACTTTAGATTGGCGTTTTACGCCCCCGGTGAATAGAAATTACGAGAAAGATCAAAAGTAAATGAAATAAGACTCATATATCTATGTTTTATAATATATCTTTAAAAGTGTGAAATATGAATTGATCTATACATATGTCTCTTCTTTGTATCGTCTATAAAATTCCGTACAATCTGTCAAAGTCAACAATATCTTCTAAGGATGTGAATAAGGGGAAAACTAATACCTAAAGTAAATAGTGCATGAACACTATGAGAGCGATGGTCTCGCCTGTGCATAACTTGCTTGGAAGCTTGTGTTGAGGAACACCATTTTTGTCCATACGTTTTGCAAGCCAAAGTTCAATCCTTCCTTATTCAGTACCAGAGAATCTGTGTGTGTAGTATCTTACATAAATATATCGCGGCGTGACAAGCACCCACTAGTTAACTCAATTCATTCAGTGGTATCTACGACCTTGGAGGTACATCGTATGAATGTTTTTCTGGAGGACTCCAGTAAGGATAATGGTGCATAGGACTATGTTCGGCCTGTCTGCTCCTGCATCCAACATTTTGCATTGCTACAGCTCCGTATCCACATTGATTATTTACCGGCGTTTGAATTTGCGTGGAGTATTGAGTTCCCGTATAAGTGCTGACAGGAACACCAGATCCCATGTTGACATATGGATATCCTGGAGGAACCCTTGATGATGGAGGGTTACATGGGTACGACAAAGGGCCAGTGGGCTGTGCAGATCGTAAACTTCCCGCTGCTGCTGCCGCAGCCACTGCTGCGCTCTGAACCTGGTTGTAAGTCGGCCATTTGGGTTGTATATAGTTGTATGGAGCTGCTCGTGGATATGAAGAGATAAGACCATTGTCAGGCTGCAAGGTGAGTTGGCGGGATGGTCTTTTCATTCTTCTACGTCTTCGGTAATTCCCTTTTTCAAACATATCCTCACATGCAGGATCTAATGTCCAGAAGTTGCCCTTTCTTTCACCGCCACCTTCACGAGCAACCTTGATAAAGCATTCATTCAGTGACAAGTTATGTCTGATTGAGTTCTGCCACCCTTTGGTATTCTTTTCGTAAAATGGAAACTTTTTGATAATATATTGATAAATCTGATTTAGAGTTAACCTTTTTTCTTGTGAATCCCGGATTGCCATCGCGATCAGAGCTACATAAGAATACGGTGGCTTTACACTTGGATCTTTTGTAGGATCCTTACTTTCGTTCTTAACACAGTCTGGTGGACTAGCGGTTACATCTTCTTTCTTCATGTCAGAATCGTGGCTATGCATCTCAGGTTCGTGGGTCGTCGAGGACATAGCGCTTGTGTGTGACACAGTTAATTCTGAAGTGTTGGAGTAAGTTCTGCGGCAATAATATATAAATTAGAAATTCAAAAGGATGTTTGGTGTTTGTCTTGAGATGAGACACATGATTGGTCGTACAATTCATTATCTATCACTTTCTATAAATATACTGACATCACGCTAACCATTGTTCATCGAGCCAATCATTAAACACTTTACAAAGCGCCAATTGATTCATTTATTTGTCTGCTTGCATTGCGACCACCTACCCCGACAGCTGCCTCTCATCCGTTTAGCCCCTTAATTGTTTCTCTCTATTCATTTTCATTATTTACTTCTTATTTTCAAGAATTCGATGTACTCTTCTCTCTCCACACACATGCACACTGCAACGGCTCGAAAACAACTCAGACGTGGCTAGTGTATTTACACCTTAGGTGTGAAAATATTTAGCCGTTATCTTAACTGAAGGAGTGAAAAGTGAATCCTAGCCCTCCACACCCAGAGTTAACACCTGGTCACCGGTTGTACCAATCACCAACGAGGATAGGACAGATGAAAAGTATTGAAAAGCACAAAGCTATTCGCATGTCGTCTAGGCGAAGTGAAGCCTATTTACCTTTAATTATAACATGTAGATTTTATTTTTTATTATGACAAACTTCCCGCTGGGCCGCTTTTCTGCTGATAATATTACCTCACGCTGTGGGAAAGCACTGGTCTACATCATACAAATCCGCATTTCTACTTTCTTCTGATAAAAGACATACCAGAATCTATACTTTAAAACACCTGGGACGATTCTACAATCAAGACAATGTGCATCACCTAATAAAGCGTTTGAACGATGAGAAAAACAGACATCATACGCTTTCGCTACACTTATTTAATTTTTCTCGCTTGGGAAAATTTCTCTCTCAATTCTGAGGTCAAATACCTAGGACATAAAAACTCACTATACCTCGATATATCTCTAGAGGTTCTTATTAGTCTAGTACACGGCCAGTCCTGCTGTTCAAACCATTCATAAACGGAGGTATTTCTTTACATATAATTGTAGTTCGGAGTGAACCCCACTATCGCGAACACATAAATGGCTCTATACAATAGCAATATTTTTCTCAAGTGAGCACTGTGTTCCAATCTATTTAAGGTTTTTGTGTGTACCTTCTATGTTTACCCAATCAAATTGTAATAGACTGATTGTCTTTAGTAAACAAATGTATTTATTCAGCGTTTACTATTTGCTCGAGGATTTACTTTTTTATTTGAAGACTTTGTATTTCAATTTCAAGCACGAACAAAAATCTCGAAATTCAATCAATCGACACTCGTTTATCTCCTCGTGCGTTGGTTTTTTGTCTTCATTTTGTTTTAAGTGGAACATTGACTACAAACGCTTGACAGAGCAAATAAACCCGACATTTACATTGTTCGATTTTGAACGGTACGTTTTATAGTGAAATCTAATCAGTAAATATTGACACTTTCGAGCCGAAATCGGAATACCCTGATTATTAAACAATTTCGTTGAGAACTTCGTCTGTCCGTACGTCCGTCATTGGATTAGCTGGCTTGTTATCACATTAAATCCTGTCTAGGACTAGCGTGACTTCTTTGATCGACACAATGGCTATATTTTTCTTCGCTTTTTCTATGGCGTTTTTATCATTTTGGTTTTGGAATTGATTTTTGTCTTTTTTTAATTTTGTTGTGTGTTGGAGAGCAATCACGCACAACTCGCTTCCTGTCTTTTAATTTCATATTGGCGTGGTACCGCTCCGTGTTTCATGGCTAGCTTATGTACCTTTTTACACCTTTACAATGAAAAACCGATTTCCCAAGTGCTAGTCTATGATTGGACGTCAATCGATTGATAGGCCTATTACATGACAATGCGATTAAAAATCTCGAGATTGCTTTGCCATACTGGTTGTTCGTTCACGAAATAATTCCACAGTTTCGGCTACGCGACGCCGGGTTAAAAGCCGAGCTAAACAAGAGTGTTTATACTTGACAATTTCAGCACTATATTTTCGCCAGCATGAGTGATAATCTTTACCCTAATTTCAAACCATTTCGAAGATTGTTGAGAGGCCTGCTGACAGTCTGCCTTCAGGTTATCTCTTCCTTTACTTCTCATGTTTACAAACTAATCACAGATACACAGCAGGGTTTTAATTTTAGATTCATATTATTCAGAGCTTGGTAGTATATTAGTGATGACAAGCCCCTTGGCTATCCCACTCTAATTAACCCATGTACATTAGCAAAACTTTATCTGTGTACTCCGAGCCGACTTAAAAACCTTCCAAGCGCTAAAAATGCCTGTTTTGCGCTGAGCGTTTATGTTATAGGCCCTAAGTAATGCCGGCGTTTTGACCCATAACTCCGTGTGTTACCAAACCATTAAAAAACATGGGCGATTTACCCCCTTTCTTCAGACAAGATTTTTATCAGTTGGGTGTTTGGGTTAAAGATACAAAACTTAGTCTAGCAATCATCGATGCGCACTTGAAGATCTTTCATTCTATCAATTGGTTGGTAAATCGCTCTTAAGACAGATAAGCTTAGCTGGCTTGCAAACTCCGTGGATAACTCTTAGATTTCTCATGATCGGAGGCCGTGATTTAAGCTAATGAAAAGCGCAGTTGATTTATCCAGTTTCATATCAGTTTGTCTTTATCTATCACGACAGGAAGACACCGTCACTTACATAAAAGAGCTGTTAACCCGGCCGACTTTCAAATGTCACTATAATTCCTCCAGACAAAACTGAAGTTGAGACTGTGTGATACCATGTTTGTTTATAATTTTCTAACCTGGATATCTGTGTCATAGGCAGCTCTCCCCTGGCGTGAAAAGAAACCACACTCTTAGTAAATAAGCAAAAACCCAGAAAAAATCTTACTCAAAATAACAGTAATGAAAAGGCCCATTCAGCGAAAAAAAGACCAGTTAATTTTTTAATCTGAATTTTTTTTCTTTTTCGTGAAAGAAAGAAAAAAGGCTAATAACTGTGATTGCTTCGATTAAATTTTTCATTCCAGCTCTTTTGACCAATTCATTTTTCTTCATTGAAATTTTCTAACTTTTAATCAAAAATTAATTCGCTTTATACCTTCAAACTATATCAAGGATTATACTACTATCAATACAAAAATTAACCATGACAAATTTAACAACTTTACAAAAATAAATAAACCAAATCCACTGCAAAATATGAACTTACAAAACAAAATGTGATTTTTTTATACCTAGGCGTTATATTTTGTGATGTTATCAGAAAAAAGAAGATAATCTTCGATAAATTCAAAGGCTAAAGGATCAGGATTAGGACTCTGTAGAAACCTAAACAAGTAGTTCAATTGTTTAAAAATTACGTAAATTATATCCCTTTCTTTTTGGGAAATCTTTAGTCACAGAGAAGAGAGGGAATTTGTAGGGTTGATTGGATGAAAGAAAAACTCGTTGAATAATCTATAATACCCTGCGCGTTTGAAGAAGAATGCGAGTCATTAGATCAAAATGTGTAGGCTGTACCGAGGCTGTTTTGGGAAATGTTGTTCTTAAATCAATAACAGATTACAAATATGGCACCCAATAATAAAGATGTTTGTAAATATTACAGTAGGAAAGCCAAACACAGGTTTAAACATCACAAATTTTGCAGTCGTTTCCGCAAAAATGTGGCCTTGGGGTTTTTTGTGTAAGACTTGCCAAGTGCTTGAAGATTTACCGGCCCTAACCAGAACACTACAAGGATCTCATTGAAAAACACTAACAAACTGCCATGCTGAGCTCTGTTCATTTGATATATGGGGGTACAGTGTGAATGGAGTAGTACTTATGGCAAGGCAGTTTCATTCATTATAATCGAGAGCCTTCTTTGACCATGTGCAAGAGGTTATGTTCGGCAGGTTGTACGACTAAGAGAGCCATTGTTCTACTGATTGGAGTGGTTCCTCTCATTGTCTTCATTCCCATTAAGCATGCGATGAAAGAAGCCGGCAAACGATAACACAATAAACTCAGTTCCGAATGAGCCAAATTCGCCCAACTACTTCAAAAGCAAACTCCAGAACAAACATCCAACAACGACTAAATAGTACATAGTTTCTACCGGAAATTGAGTTTTTCAATCAGAAAATGAAATCTTAAATATTTGGTTGAAATAGTGCTTGGCAAATCGATTTGATCTTTTGGGCCTGGGTACAAAACTACAAAGTAAAAAAAATTTACCTGAACATTTCGGCCTTTGCTCCTGACTCAAAAGACTTCTTTGCGGAGAACAGTAAGAAACTCAAGGAACATCTGATTTTGTTCAGCTGCTTTCGACAGAACACTTCTCGATAATGAATAATTTAACTGTGAGCCCGAGGTGATTTCTACCTTGCAAACTTTCTCCCTAACCCTCCTTAAAACCAGCAAAACGACCTGCCAATTTATTCCAACGTTTTAGGAAAGGGTTTCGTCTCGCCGGTCTCGCGTACCCTGGAGTGTCCAAAATTGTTCCTTAAATGCACTCTTATTCGAAACAGCGTGAGCAAGACGCTTGTAAAAGATGCATATTCTAGTAAGTGATCAGAAATTGGAATCATTGCTGATGCCTACACGCTGTGAAGACACAGGTGTGGCTCAGAATTGTTTTGTCCTTTTCACTTCGATTAGCATTCCGGCGGGAAATTGATTCATGACTCGCATCAATTTCCAAGGAATACAATTTTCCGATACCTGCTGATCCAATAAAGAAACAGGAACGATCCTTGAAGCATTTCTGCTGTACTTTGCCTTAATTTCATAAATGGGAACTTCCCCATCACCATTTGAGAAAAAAATAATAAAATGAAATTGCCGGAATTCGAAATAACAAAAAATAAAAACCAACGTGAAATCTTAACTAGAAGTGTAAGACCACCGTGGAGTGACTTTTGAAATATACGCAACAAAAAAATGCCTTCTCAAATAATGCTTTTATGAATGCAAAAAAATTCATAAAAGTGTCAAACTAGAGACAGTTTGCTTATAGCTGTGCAGGCCAAGTTTTGTCGGGCACGTCAAAAACGTTTACATTAAGCTGACAAAAATGCAGGAACATTTACGCTCAATTTTTATATCTAATTATTAACAAACAACTCGCAGACATTCACGAATTCCTCATAATCCACACATTAATAAATACTTACAAAAGAGGTGTTTGGGGAACTCTCTTCACGCCTTGTCTTTCAACAGTTTATGATACCGAAACAGACCTACACGTGTGAATTTATAGAGCTTGTAGCCCCCACCCTTCTCCCTCAGGGGATAGGTTAGGACAGGAATACTGTGATAAACACACGAGTACATTACGTACGGAAACTTGACGAAAATATTCTCAAATTGATCGTTTTGTACCCTTAGACATATCGCTGGTACAAATATAACAGAAGTACTCTCAAAACTCGATAGCGATGTGTATGAAATTTAAAGGAGGTTTATGCTCTTTTTGTTTCTCTTATTGTGGTGGTAATTATCAAATGATGCTCACTGATATGATTCAAATTTGTTTCCATTAGCATCTGTATGGAAAATCGTACCTTTTTGTATTGGGAAATGAAAGTAAATCGAGGACAAATAGAGCTGGACGTGTCAACTTCGAAATTTCAGCCGAGATATCTTTAATCATCAATTGTTGGATTTACCTACTTGAGATTTTGAAAAGTAAACGCAGAAACAACCGATAACATTGTACTACTTTTTGATTGTACAATCTCAAAAAGACACTATCTAGTCTATGAAGCGGATAGATATCGGTATTATTATGTCTTCAACACGGTTTGCTATCGCTGCTATTCCGACATATTCCCCGATAAACTTCTCCATATTAATCAAAACAGTCCAATAAAAACATGGACTTGCCCTGGTTTGGTCCTTCAAAAGTTGGTTTCCGGTGTCCTAGCAAATAAGTTAGCAGTCAGCAGATCAACAATACGTGCAGATGATATCGTGATTATGACGATAAGTTATATCTGCAAGGGTTAACTTTGTGTTTTTCCAAGCTTTCTCTCGATAATAAAGTCTTAGTCGGGTTAAATTCACTTAAGTGTTTATTTATCCAACTTTGTAAAAACAGCCAAAATGCATGACTTGTACTTATCGTTTGGACTCCAAAATTCCTTATCTTATTCTTAACGTTGGGGGTATTACGAGTATTACGACTCCGATATCTTGTGCTCCTCACAACCAAACAAAAAAAAAAACATGTTTGATGGAACTGTTTCCGGATTTTTAAAAGTACTATCGTAAGACTCTTTAAAACTGTGTAACAGCCTCGAATTCAACTTTATAATTTATCGACAGAAAAAATTCAAATATTATAAGAAGCTTTTCAACAAATACTTTTGTGAAAATGAAACAAAAAACATTGAAGTTAAGCGTGGCCAATTCGCGTTGATTTGACTGCTTTCAGCATCTTTTTTAATCAAAGTTGTTTCTCTTTATACAGTGCTTTAAGATCAACTGAATTTTCGACATTAGATGAATCAGTAAGCAAAAACATTTTGCTGAATTTAAAAACAAAACTTCTATTTTCTTTTTTTGATGTTCCGTTCCGAGTCTTCAGTAAGAATCGAGAGTTGTATTATTAGTTTGAGAGTGTGTTGGTGAATGAACCATTTTTGCTAAAGCCTAGACGGTGAGAAATCAGAAAAAAGCCAACTGGTCTGCTCTTGATGGGTGGGCTATTTGCAACAAAGGACAACGTATTTTTAGTCCCACTTAACTCGCCCATTGGGAGGTAATTCACGAGTTTTTTTAGACTATCTATTTCACTGATAGCGATAACCCTGAAATAACCTTGAACAATGCACCGGCTTTCGATTGTCTAGAAAGAGTTTTTATAGTCCAAAGAAAGCTTTATCAAGGGATTCCAACCTTTCACGCTGGTACCTGCAGACAAACGCTATTCTTAACTCAAATTAACCATACCAGGTCGTTCATTCTCCATATCTACTAGAAATTGATAGCACAAAACAAGGGAGAATTTTCCCACGAAAGATATCTTCATCCCCGCTGTTTACCCGTTAGACAAAAATACCATAAACATAGAACTATATCAAATACCCTTAAAGCCAATATATTATAAATATAATAATAAGGACTCGGGAATATTAGAGTTAAGTAAAGTGTTGGTTGTCAAAATATTTGCCCATTTGATAGCATTTGCATTGTTCGACACTTTGCAGAATAGTTAGCACATATCCCTCTTGTGAAACCAACTGTCAATATTAATCAGATTCATTGAATATATATTTTGTTAGGGCCGTGAAATGCGGGCTGACAGCAAGGTGACCGTATTATATGCGTTGATTAAAGCATGAAGTACCAAAAATATCACTTGTAATTTAATGAATATTCTTACTTGTGCTCGGGTCAATTCGTTTTTTGTCTTGAAAACAATTCAGATTTCTTTTTTATTATGTATACGTTTTTTAAGTCCCCATTTTGCCGCTTTTCAATTGATGTATTTTGACTAGGTGTTTGAAATAAGTGCTTCCCCTATCTGACCGTTCCCAACCAAAACAGTAATTCCAGTCACTCTTAACCCGTTTTTCATGAATGTCTGAACTGTCTCTACAAAGTTTGAAAGCATATTTGCAGGGGAAAATTGAGTTGGAATATGAAAAGGAAAAGGGAGTAAAATTATAAATTCGTACCGACGCGTTCAACTGGAATGAATAAAGAAGAAATGTTCGAACGAATCGAAATTGAAGGAAACACGTGTGGAGGACTTTAAAGATTTGTTCTCACAGGTAAAGAATGATAAAAGTACAAGGGTAAAACAGGTATTTGATTAAAAATCAACTGTTCATTGCATTCACAGAAAATTAAATTACTTTCCTTCTCATCAAAGAATTCAGAAAGATTTGACCTTATTTCATTTGGAGCACCAGAAAGGCTGTTTCATGAATCGTTCGGTTAATTCTTTTTTTAATTCTTAACTTGACCTAAACTCGCCGCTTAGTCTTTACCTCAAAACTTTCCTCGCTGTTACGCGGTCGAAGGTAATTTAGGCTTATTGTTAATAGAGCTGAAATGAAAGAATTTCGTAAGCTGTTAAATAATACTATTCTAAATCACTTGTCGTCATTACTGAGTTGATTTAAGAAATCAAAAATCCATTGATCTATTGTAAGATATGAATTAAAAACCATTTCACGTAGAGAAAAACATTCTAACCCAAAAACAAATAAGATGTTTCCACTGATTGTGGCAAAGGATTTTGATATGAAGATAAAAAGAAAATAAAATGAAGTGAAGAGGAATCCACAAAGACATAAAATTTTAATAAAGATTCGCATCAAATATGAGTAAATTTCATCAACCTGGTGACTGTCTGATGAGAGAGCCAATCGTCGTCATCATCAGTACAAATATTTAGATTCGATTTACCACCGTTTTGTAAACAATTTTGAATAGAAATGACATTGTGGAAGCTTAGTCATGAATCACATAAAAGCTCTAACTAAGAATTTTAGAGAACGAAATAGAAAAATTTGATTTTGAAAAAATAACTTTCTTATGCCTTCGGTATAAACCAGGAGCTAACGGATGAGAAATTAAATGCCTATTAAATAACAATCGCCCTACTGCTTAGGTGTAAGACTGGTGAAATGCGGTTTGCTTGTTGATGACTTAAAACCATTATTTTTGCCAGATAAAAAGAGAATACATTTGACCTCATTCATAAGCATAAGGAAAAATAGATGGTCCATTTAAGATGGTTTGACAACTTTTGACAAAGCTTTTGTTTGGCTAAGTGAATCAACAAATATTTGATTTCAGAATTATGAATTATGTTAAACACTTCGGTTATAACATCAGCAAATATATTCCCCAAAGAAAATAGAACTACGCTATTTACTCTAGCTAGATAAACAAATTTACCTTTTTCCCTACCAATGTTTAGAAAACTTTAATATGTTTTCGTTAAAATTAAAAAAAACTTGAAGGAAGAGCTAGAATTACATACCTAAAGATTTGACTTTGGATGTGATGGATAGAGAAGTTGTTCACTCGGCTGCTTTGCTTGGAGTACAGTGTTGACTGGCCGAGTGGTTGGCCCTCTTAAATCGTGGAAAATACCGTTGAAATATTCATGAGTAGGATTTGATTTGATATTGCTTCAAAGGTATTTTATTTGTTTAAAACAATCATAAAATATGCAGGGTATTTTTGACCGCTTTTCCAATAGAATTTGTAAACAATATACGAAATTAAACTGCTTGTAGCATGGGCTCCGATGCGACAGTTATACCACCCTCCAGAGAAACAATAAAAGTTAAAATCAGTTATTCCCTTAGATAAACGTGTAGTTCGGGTAGACATTAAGTATTAATTCCATTCAATTTTTTCTAAGACTTATTAGATCCTTTGAAGGGCTGATAAGTGACTAGAAAAAGAACATAATAGTCCTATTTGAACAAAATTGTCAGCCATTAAAATCAAAGAGTTCTAACTAAGAATGGCTTCAATAAAAACTGTCAGAATTAAATTAAATGAGGAATTCACTTTGCAAACGCTGCAAGGGCCCATCTAGCTTGACCGAAAACCACTTAATGATTGCACACCTGATTCGAAACTCGAACAATATGTACTCGAGGTTCAGTCAAAGGACAATAATGTCCACGCGATAAATGTACTATTGACTGGTCATTGAAGGGGCCGCTAGAAAAAGCTCTAAAATAAGTTATTAAACGAATTTCTTCGTATGCATTGTGCAGACAAAAAAGCAACACCATTCTTATATTTGATTAGTCCTTCCCTGGAACTGACCCGGTACAAATAAACTCTCAAATCCTTCCGCTTTGGAATCAATTATATCGACTTTTTCTGTAAATATTGTGACCACAACATCAAAACTAAAGGAGGATTTGTTTTGTTCAACAAGGAAGAAAAACTAGTTTGGAATTAAAGATTTGAAAACAATCTTGGTAATTTAACGGTTAGTTTTACAAATAAATAAAATTTCGTATTGTGACAAGGATTTGCCATTGAGGTTTGGCGGAATACTAGAAATCAAGTTCGTAGTGACAAATTGTGTTCTTAACAACACACCATCTTCAAATAGAATGTGAATTAATTAATTTTGATCCTAATATAATATATATATAGAGAGATATGTCTTTTATTTTACACAGTTGTTCTTTATACGGAAATTAAAATTACATCAAGCCAATTTTTCAACAGTTCTGACATTGTTCACAACTGGCACAATACAATGTTTATTTTAAACATAACATGCAATTCAGATTTCAGAAAGAAAGAATATTATCAGAGTGGTTCTTGTCAGGCGGTTTGAAATCAAAATAGATTTAAAGCAATATTTTGCTATTGAGTTTAGCTTCACTGGCTTCAAATTAAAAAAAAGTGTCGAATTAAGCTTGCACACAGATGCATTAATTCGAGCGGTCATTTTAAAATAGAATGAAAGAAGAAGATTAAAACTTTGCCTTAACTCAAAAGAAATATTTTGAATTAAAATGCCGATGTTTTAAGTACACAATAAAATGTTTAAATTCTGACATTAAACTCAAATTAAAAAAGATAAAAAAACATTTTGATAATTTGTAAACATGGCGGACATAGCGAGACAAGATTTCATGTATAAAGACCACTAAACTGTTGTCTTTTTGATTCCAAATATAGCTTTAATCGACGATACAATATTTTAAAACTTCTTTTCAAAAACATATTTATAACACAAAACAATAATTTATTAGTAAATAAAAATGGTTTTTGTGATCTTGAAAACTATTTTAAGTTTCTTCAACAAAGCTTTACAAAGTTTTAGTAATGAAAGTGCTTTCCAGAGGTTCTGAGGGATTTTCTCCATATCTCATGCAAGGCTACGTTACCTGAACATTTTGTATAAGTGTGATATTCTCACCGGTAATGTAAAGTAGCATTGACTACGACCACCGAAGTAACTTTGCATGTTCTGGTATTTCTTTTGAGGTTATAATAAATAAGAATAAGTCTTTCTATTAGAAACCACGTTTTAACACAAAGCTTGATTGATTCACGTTGATATAATTGATAAGTTAAGAATCTTATACTTAACCTTTTATTTGAAGTTCATTGATAATTTATAGCAAAGAATAAAGCGTGAAATTTAGGTTAAACTTTGAACCGTTCCTTTATAATAGAACATTGAAATCCGCTCTTAACTTAGTAAAATAAATGAATGAATGAATAAATGAAAGCACTAATAAAATAAAAGGTCAAAATGTGGAATCAAAAAATTTAATTCACTGTCAAACAATAATTGACAAAAGTATGACATCTAGGTATACTTTTGGGGTTCTTTTCGCAAAACACTGAAATTATTCTGTTACTTTGAAGAGAAAAACAGAAATTAAATTATAAAAAAGGCGAATAGACTTAAAGTTGAGTTTTCTAAAAAAGAATGATTCTTTACAAACTTCATGGATATTTGTGGTTGAGAAACCAATAAAACAAATTCTTTTTTGAAGGAGATCTTCATTTTTCTTTATAGTATTTAGTATTCTGTGAAGCACATGGCTAAGATGTAAATATAAATGTAAACATCTTGGAATTACCCGTGATAAAAATAAACAACATTGAAACCTTCACGTTGCCTTAACGAGAACGATTGTTGCAATTTTAATTGACTTTTGAAAGAAGACTGAAAACGTAAGAAAAATTTGTCATTTCACTTCAACTCTAACTTTTCGAAGTTTTTAAAATGAAAAATGGAGAATTATGACTCTTAATCGAAGTTAACAAATTATTATATAAACAACTTATACGATGGTCGGTTACCCGTAGTGTCGTGGATTTGCGACGTTTTCCAAAACAGAAACATCTAAGAGCAACAAATTATTACAATTATATTTCGCGCATCAAAACCAAGGAGTATTGATAAATATTTACTACAATTTCAACTCAGAGTCCACTCGAAATATTCCGACTATAAACACGTCAAAGCTTCTCCGTAAGACTTCAATTAATTAAAGTAAACAACCTTCAATATAATGAAAAACCTCAACATTGTTCTTCGCTTTGTAATGTTTGACCTCTCCTCACAAGCACCACACAATACAAATAGAGTTAATATAAGCTGTTTATTTTGGACAAACTTCATATATTTATTCAATATACACTACTTTCTGAAACCTGTATCTTTAATACAGGAATTGTTTTCACGTTTCAAGAATTCGTGATAAATGCTTCAGCAAATTTAAAGAATTTGGCTAGTACGATATGGTTTGGCGAAACCACAGCATTAAAAATTTACGCTCGTTTCTTTTTCCTTGATATCAAATTAGGAAAACTTTATAATTAAAAAGGGCATGTTTTATTGTAAGATAACACGCTTCATAAAAGTAAATTGCACATTAGATGGTAAAGATACAAATACACTTAGATTTGATCGGTTTAATCAAAGAAATAAAACTTCATTTGAGATGACTGTAATAAGTAGAATTTGATGCTCCTTTGTCAGCCAGTTCATCACGAAGCTTTCAGAGATTTGACATCGTTTTTTCTTATTTTATTTGAAAAGAAAATCCTAAGTGTTTAGGAAAACAAAAGTACATCAATAAAGAATGCGTCTACATGATTTTATTTTACACAAAAAATGAAGCTATAATCAAGCAATTTCTTCGGGTTGTTTGGACAAATTAATGCGAGAGATGGTATTGGAATTAAGAATATAGTTATCAAAATTCTCCTTAAAGGCGAAAAAAACTGAATATAGGAATTGTTTCTGTTAAATAACTTTTTATAACCCTTGGAATTATTGAAAAATATAACAATCGATTAATGTAATAAACATTTTGTTCTGGTCAAAATAACATCATTTTGAATTAAAAGTTACGGTGAAAAAAATGGTCAACAAAAATGGCGCACTGCGAAAAAATGAATGATTTCAACTTTCTGTTCAACATGATAAATATACCTAACAGACAAACTAAAAAATCATTTCTTTTTGTATTTCAATAAAGACAATATTTTAAAAACTGTTTAGAGATTTTCAAAGCATTTGCAGTCAGTTATTATACAATATACTCGCCTCGCGTCAAGGCAAATATTTAGAAGGATAGTGAAAACACATCTGAGGGCTACAAGAGCTTCTTTAGCTTATATAAATCAAAACAATTGTCAATCTTTCAATTCAAAACTTTTGAATTAGAGTTGCCACTACGGTTAAGAGACTAGCTTTCAAAACAATGTGCTAGATAAAGAAATATATGATACGAAATATAGATAATTTCGTAATCTCCTGAGTGAACTTGAATGATGGGTCGACAATATAAATGTTCAAAATATTGTCTTTACAAGATTTGTGTTTTACTAACACATATCTCAAGATTTAGTACAAATATTCATATTTAAAGATCTTTGTTTAACCTTTTCAAAATCAACAATATAATGGTCAGGTACCAAGAATCTCGAGAGAAAATGAGAATCCTTCGTCAGAATGGAGAGAAAATATCCAGAGAATGTTTTGTCATGATTCATATCAGCGTTCTCAACGCGCTGACATCAATTATTTTTACCACACATACAAAAAATTCAATTTAATCTTTTCAATAAGTACTAGTTAAATATATAAACAAAAGATATCTGAATAAACTGGTGAAATGATGATAGTTTTGAGAGGTCATTCTGTAGCATAAAACAGTCGTGTTGTTTAACGTAGTCTAGATGGCCATGCAAAATTCCCCACCAGTCGTCGTTCGAGATATAAACATCTACTTCACCTTGAAATCGAAAGCAAAAATATTCTCGACAAAGCTACAATTTATCTCTACTTAATATATTATCGATTGTAACACATTAACTTACATTGTAAGATGATAAGACAATCGAGAGATTTTTTTCAATGAGGCAATAAAGGAAGGTTCCACAGGAACACATTTCTCGTTCGTGTTGCATTGTATTATTTTTCATTTTGTTTTTTTAATTATTTCTTTAACTTCTTTTTCATGTAAGAAGGTTGTCAACCAGCAACAGATAAGAAAAATATCAGTTTTTTTCTTTAAAATAAAAGGAGAATCTGATGCATTTGCTTTCTAATACACACGTGGCTGGGCGTCGGTTTGCCGAAAAGGAAAGAGAAAAAGATCAAGCACATCTCTTAAAAATAATAACACTAAAAAAACTGCTCTTCAACACAAATTTCTTCAGTAATTTAAGCCTTTTCATACTTGGTTTTGATAATAATACTATTGTTTTATCATTTTACCTATAAATTTATGTATTTGCTTACTGATCAATCTACTAATTTTCTAAAAAAATTTTCTGCAATAAATAAACTATTGGGGTTCAGAAGGTTGGCAGAAAATGTCAAAATCTCTCGCCTTCTCGCTTTACTAACTTTAAATGTGACTTCTCGCTAAAAGATGTAAAATGTCACAAAAATGTCATGAATTTGTTGATATTTTCTTCTCATTTTGTGAGTAATTTTTCTCTTCCATATCAAAACAATTATTGTTGAAGTTAAAATGATATGGCAAGCAATGGGAATTACAAGCGCGTCTCAGAGGAAACGATTGTCAAAGTTAGTACATCGGACGATTCATGCTGCGTGATTGTTTTGCTATCTAATGTTTTCCTTAGAAAAAAGCAGCAATATTTTGATTAAGCACCTTCTATGTTTGCTTTAAGTCTATTTAACTGTACTTCTACCAAACAATCAATTCTCAAATAATTGCCAAGCTTCGAAAATCTAAACACCCTCAACAGATCTGGGAAAGCGAGGCTGTCCAAGTTCGAAATGGCAACTACCCGTTTATTCAAATAATGGCGATAGATTTTGAAAGATTAGCTCGTTGCATGACCATCACTTCCTTGGTAATCACTACGATAACACAAATGCTCCATTCACCTTTATACCCCGAGGCATGTTGTTCTAATTGTGTTCCTTTTTTCGACGAACAATTTCTAATTCATCCCGACGAAGTTTCCGGTAATCGTTTTGTGAAAGGAAATGTATGTCTCGAGACTATTTCAGCTAATGAATCGACAACTCCTTCGCTGTTTGCCGAAAAAAGTCTACGCAATAATTACACCTAAAGTCGGCAAATTTTCAAAATCAGTCGTATGAATTACAAACAGTTCCAGATGACAATAATGATGTTGATGTATTTACAAAACTGCCAGTGAAGCTTTGTCTTCGATATTTTCAACAACCCAAATACTCCGTCTAGCGCTTCCGCAATGCCAAAAAAACTCGTTTTTCAAAAAGGTAGCGCTGCTCTCAGGCAAATCATGAAACTAAATCGTACATTCGCCGCCATTCCTCCGGGCATAGTTATTTCAACCCCCTTTCTTCCATTTCTTGCTTTCCAATTTAAGGTAAATAAAACCTACATTAGCCTGCCAACTAATCAGGTCTAGAAAATAAACATTTGGAAGGAAATTAGCTCGTAAGATAAAGTAAAGAGATGATTTCCCGGCCTAGTCTTTCGTACTTGACACTTGCGCGACTTGTTTTTCTTAGAGTCGAGAAAAGATACCTACCTACCTAGTCTCTCTTTTATTTATTTATTTATTTATTTCAGTTTAGTATTACTAGTTCAATTTTCAGTTTCTATTTCTTTTATCTTTGAGTTTGGTTCTAAACTGCTATCGATTCAATTATTTGTAAAGATTACAGGCCCTTAAGTCTTGCTCAACCGAGTTTTGTTTCAACCTTTGATTTTTAAAACAATCTCTCGTTCATTGATTTTACATCTCATTCAACTTTAATACCCCTTGAGACAATTATTCTTATTCAAAAAATACAGTAAACTCTTAAATTGATCAATTATTTTTCACTTTCTAAGCCCTAGTGAAGTTTCTTTTTCAACTGTCCAAGTCGTTCGACAGCGTTCTACCTCGAGCATTGGTTTTTTAATTGCTTTAATCCCTGAAATAGCTTCAGCCTTTTTGTACTTTTATCTAAAAAAAACTTTAGTGCTTTCTCATCACGGAAAGTGCATTAGCGATAAAAGTGTCTAAACCAGCAATTACGTAATTCGCTTACCGTGCACTTAATAAAACCATCAAATACTGAAGTATAGCCCGTCGGCTGGCCTTTGATCACGACTACGTTGTCTTCCCATCTTCAAAAGGTACTTAAATAACACACTCAACACGTACCTCAAGTTTTCACAACATAACGAGAATTTCATATTCAATTTTCGCCTCTTTTTGGCTATTACAATTCGTCAGTGCGGCTTTGTTAAATCATGTTAAATTATCGCGGTGTTATTCCGGCCAGTTGCTGATTTGAACAGCTGGTACTCGGCGTACATAGCTGTGAAAGATAAATTACAGAGGACTAAGATTTATTTCTATAGTACGAAATAAAACTTGAATAAACGAACATGCATTGGAGGTCGACGTGCGTCTGTCTCCGTTGCAATTGGTTTAGATTGTTTCGATGAACCATTACACGGTCACCCCAAGGGTAATCTATTTGCAGTACTTCGATTACTTTATAAGACCATAATAACTCTCATCGTTGATATTTAAGAATACATAAGATGAATAATTTTTTTGATTTTGTTTTGTATTTAAAGGAAGAGGAATATATAAAGAGGAAGAACGAGAGGATGAAAGAAGGGAGAAAGAAAGAGGAATAATGAAAGAAAGAAAGAAAGAGAAAGAAAAAAAAAGAAAGAAAGAGCAATAATGAAAGAAAAAAAGAAGGAAAAAAGAATGAAAGAAGAGAGGAATAAAGAAAAGAAGGAAAGAAAGGAAAAAAGATAGAAAGAAAAAAGAATGAAACAGAGGAAGAAAGATAGGAAGGAAGGAAGAAAGAAAGAATGAAAGAAAGAATAAGAGGAAAAATAAAAGAAAGAATGAAACAAACAAACAAACAAACAAAGGGGAAAGGAAAGGAAAAATATAATACTCTTTTCGAAATAAAAAAAAAAACGGAAAAATGAAAAAGATTGTTTAGTCATTTCAATGAACGGTGAAATCAACAAACAATTGTTATTCCATGTCGCAGTTCGTGTTGGTGATCTTAAAACTTTAATTACACTCATGAA
>JANTNT010033224.1:1835-12763 GCA_024752375.1 Entacmaea quadricolor | reverse complement strand
ATTATTATTATTATTATTATTATTATTATTATTATTATTATTATTATTATTATTATTATTATTATTATTATTAAAGCGTGACTCTATAGACTTTTATGTCTGCTTGCTTGCTTTGAGTGGACATCGATCACTTTCCGAGCATCACTACACACACACGTGCGACAAAATCAACTGATTGACGTCAACATGTTCAATGCGGACCTGGAAATCTAGAGGGCCGTGCTTCGTCGATCGCAAACGACAGTTAAACACAACTAAGCTGTGTCTCAGAATGTCGGTTGTCAGTAAAACAATCGGCTCTCGGCTTGTAAGCCAATTTTCACTACTGAAAAACATTGTCAAACACTGTGTACAAACACAGGGAAAGCGCAAGGACCAAATCTTCCTTTTCCCGTTCCTTAATTGCGATTGTCCCATTGAAAATCACTTGTTATGGGCAGTAGGCGGAGGGCTTTTCATTTTTTCCTGGAGAGTTTACGATGCATATTGCCGTTAAACAGTTATTGAATGTGTCATGCCCCAGTTGCTCATTCTACAAAAATCATTTTTTGTGTTTTCAGAAGACAGAAGCAAAGATGGGACAAGGACAAGTAGATCAAAACAAGAACTTGTTTGATTCAACAAGAATGGATGACGAGCCCTCCATGACTAGTTCATCGAGATGTAGCCCATCTTAATATAGTGAAACAACTCTTTAATTTCTAGGCAGAAAAACTTCAAAAAGATAACTTGAATATGGAAGAATGCTTGGTTTTCACCCATTCCTTAAGGAATAAGATAACAATTTATAATAATTTGCCAGTCCAAAGCAAACATACCGCGCTGTCTCATATGAATAAAAATAAGTAAATGTAAGAGAATGAAGCAATTCACACCTCGACTCGCCGCTATTGTTTCCTGGACTGGAGGGAATTTTCAATTCACTGTTGTTCCGACTGACTGAAACAAAACGAAAAAGCTATCGCCATAAAAAGGAAAGGAAATTAACCCTTAAAATTTATTTCAATGTTTTGTTAATCAAATTTGTGGTATGATATCAAAATAAATGTTTTAGTTTTCACAATTGCATACTGTGTGACAAACGCTTTTGACGTCAAATCGTACATTGTTTACATAATTAGCATTATTAGTGGGATTATAAAGTCATAAATTGGTGTGATTTTTCAGTGTGGTTTCCAACTAAAACAACTGCCTAGCTTGTAATTTTACGACCTGTTAACTCTCACTGGAACAGAGAAAACTGTCTAGAAGTCATTAACATACTTTCCACGAAGACGGGGACGAAGCCTTGTTCTTGCAAACTTCTACTGGTCACTACTGATGAAATCTTGATAACAGTGCTGTTTCTTCATCGTGTTTTCTTCCTTTCATTTGGTGTCTAGTTCTTCAGTGAAAATATGTCTTAAGTGAAAATATGTCTTAAATATCATGCCACAGGCTTAAATATATTATCCAACTAAATAACTTCCAAAGTAAATGAGCAATTTAGTCTTGAATATCGATTTTGTAAGCTTTGATCCCAACTCACCATCTTAAACGTTAAATATAGCAGAGCAAAACAGTATTTGCTTTAAGACAGCGGACAAAGGAAACTCCTAAAGCAAACGAACCTGACATCAAACCAACCAGTCCAATAATCACAAGTAATTCCACCATTTTGGCTTGTTGTGACGCAGCAACTGAGCAGATTAAGGTTGCAATTGGCTCTGCTACCATGGCAACGGATTTCATCGCACGACTTGCTAAATATTATATGTTTTACAGAAAGAAAAACCTTTCTAGTTTCGTTGTCCCCTGTTTCTTAGAAAATGGTAACCAGCCATTTATAAAGACAAAGAAATTGATAAAATTTCCTCATTGGGTATATCTCCTGGGCCTTTCATATATGCACAAGCTAAAAATAAGAACCCGTTATCGCACTGTATTCTAAAGAATACCCTGGATGTTTTTCACTTTAGTGCAAATTTGATATTGAATTTTCACTTGGTTATGATCGAAATTGCTTTCTTTTCAGTTGCTATTATTTTATTATATTCGAGTATCGCACATTTGAAATAAGATGGAAATATTATACTGACAAGTACTTCACACTAGCATTCCGTGAACCGGCCTAACATATTTTTTACTCGGCATTCATTACCGTTTTTAAGTAAATGGCAATGTTGGAGAGGCCTTTGGTATTCCATGAATGTCAATGAGAGGATAGCATAACAGTGGATCTTTATTACTCAATTAGACAACCAGCCAAAAATCATTAATATCAAAAGCCACGCTTGGCCGAAAACTGTCAGTATTCTGTGTTTACGTTTCGATTGACAGATTTGTAAATGCTAATATGTCACACAGGTCTTCGTCCAATCATTGAACGGCATTTTAATAGACTTGCGGGTAATGACGCGTTGTTTTATCTCTCTTTCGCTCGGGCGATTTGTGTAAATTTCTACATTCCTTATTGTATGCTTAAATTTTCAGGGCATTGTAGAACTGTCTTCGCTAGTCGTTGAGAAATTAGGTGACGGCCGTCGTAGGTTTATCCACCACATGTAATCTCGTTAAAGCGGTTTCATTATCAAGAAAATATCGCTGATATATAAATGACACTATTATATTTTGGTACATGTTTTTTAGTCTGTTCTCTATTTTTATCCCCAGACTTTACTCGAACCATATTTACCTCATAATAACCAGAACAGCACGCTTTAATTATGAAATAGCTACGTTCTTGTCAACTTACGGGGTAAGAGACTTGCTGTTGTTGGTTGGATATTAAGCGAGTAATATTTTGATGTATTGAAGAACGATCAGCCGTAGGGATCAGGGCTTGGAAATGTGAGATGAAATTAGCGCGACTTGACATGTATTCTAAACTGCCTATCTATTTATACCATTGTGTCGTTAATACTTCTCTCCGTTTCCTCGTAAACGACGAAAACTAAGCTGGTAAGCACACGAAAAAACCAAGAAATCTCAAAGCAGTAATTGTAAGGAAGCAAATAACATGAAACTATAAATTTCTTAGGTCACCTGGGGGTCGGCTTTCACCACAATATTGGTAAACGATTTCGAATTTAACCCTTAAAATTCAAGATACACTTCTAGGCGACCCCGAATGTTAATCGAGCGTACTAATTCTCGAATTGGATCGAATAAACTTCGGTTTTCGCTGTATCAGGAGGACTGATCTCGATCAAAAAGCATCAGTTTTTGGTTAAAGTCTTATCATTTGTAACAGAAATTTACATAGCACACGTTCGATGGGTTTCCCTTCAGCTTACAGTTCAAGCGAGTTGGCCCTCTTCAACGTTTACTTCTCCGACATTCGACGATTTTTAGATCTTCCAGGTTGTGATTCCTGTGAGAGATTCTTTGGGGAGAGAAGTTTAAGTGCTTTATACTTGGGGCTAGCAATGAGGTTTTCAGGGGCTAGATAACGGGTTTTGATCGAGTGGTAATCCGTAGTCTAACTCGTGGCTTCAAGCGAGTCAGTTTACTTTTGATTATTTCACGAGGCATTGTTTTACAATTCTGTGACGTCACGTACCACATGCGCTTTATGCTATCCTTCGCCCCGTTCTTTCCTCAATATCGCACCAAACAACCCTAAAAGAGAAATTACTTCGCTTACCTCGACTTTCGCCGGCTTTCTTGACACTCCAAAGGCTCAACTAACCCCTGAAGGCGGCACAAAGTCCTCAACTAGCACTGCACACGTGTTTGCAAGCGTTTCCAGAGCTGGGTTTGCAGGTTTCCTGAATTTTCCGATAGTCAAAAATTCCCTCGAAAAACGCCATCCAAAATGGCTGGTTTAATCTTTCTCTCGAGAGTGACAAATGATATGCAGTAAACGGGCAAGGCAAGAGGGGAAAGCTTGTGTTTGAAGTAGGAACAGCTTTTACCGGTAAGAAAATAATTTTCTAAGAAATACCTGGTTTCCTATCCTCTAAAGAATAGTTTGTAACTTTCCTTTCTCGACTTCGTTCAAAGTTTAAACGTTAAATCGGGGCGTGGAAAGACTCGATGAAATAAACCCTAAATTCCTATCCTTCCTCGTTTATTTTTACTTCAATCTACTGCTCATCATGTGCAGTAATGATGTGGACAGTAGTCGTAAATAAACACGTCTATAAATTGTGCATAACACGTCCTTTTGGTCGCCATCTCTAGCTTGCGATGTACACGCATGGCGCAGTCATTATCATCGTCTCTATTCAAGCTATTGTTCTGACATCGCATTTTTGATCTTTAGGCATTGCTTCGGGTTAGTTCGGTCGCGTTGTTCGACCATGGATCGGCGTGATGTCCCCAGCCAAAGTCCCGTTAACACACACAGCTTCTTTGATGGTAGTCCAGGTGAGTTTGAGTTCAGTTTTTAGTTCGTCCATTCAGTAACTGGACCAGCTATTCCTTAATGTTAACTAATTATAAACTCGTGTTCAAGTAGCTTTAGTTGTTTCCGTCCTTCGTCATCACCGTTCGTTTAAGTCACATTCAAACTCTAAAAGCTTTTTTAAAAACTTTTTTGAAAGATATAGTTTGTCTGATGATCTGTATTTCTTATAATGGCAGAAAAAAAAAATCTTTTAAGACCTGTTCATTTTTCTTTTTTTCTAGGTCATCCAAATCCTTCACTTCGTTCACCAGCTTTATCACATGAACGTACTTATGGAATGCACTCTTTACCAAGTGCCTTTTCTATGATGGGTAGAAGGCCTACTCTATCTCATTCAAGTCCAGATTTCCTTACCCAGGACCCAATGCTTGCCTCACAGCCTAGTTTATCTCCTTCAAGCCATTTACACAGTGGTCTCGGAAGTGCTACAGGGGCCCCTGGGTGGCCTTGGATGCCTCCGCACCCCCACATAACCAGTCCAGATTATTTTACTAGTCATCTCTCCAGTGGATGGTTGCAAGGACATGACCATGATCGCTCTCGTGAACGCATTGATGATTGTTTGTTTACTACCCCTAGACCTCATGGAACCTTGATGAATGGAGCCAGTAGTGCAGGAGTTTTTAGTGCTGGCTCTGGGATCTTTTACCCACATCCTACCAATTCGACACCTCCTGTTCATAGTTTCACACATCATAGTTCAAGCTGGGGGAATCACAACAACCACACTCAGAGAGGCTCTTTTGATCATGGAGATAGCCATGATTCAGACTTATTTTCATTGTCTATGAGAACCAGGCATCCTAGTCTCTCCCACAGTGATGATAGTTTGGGCAACAAAAACTCAATTAGCAAGCA
Source organism: Entacmaea quadricolor (assembly GCA_024752375.1). NCBI lineage: Eukaryota > Metazoa > Cnidaria > Anthozoa > Actiniaria > Actiniidae > Entacmaea > Entacmaea quadricolor. The sequence goes on along the minus strand of JANTNT010033224.1, from coordinate 7,515 downwards.
CACTGATATGGGAACTTATCTACCTGACAGAGAACATAGAACAGAGAAAGAAAGTGAGAAATTGTTTGAGAGGTCAGTTATTGATTCAACAGGTGTTAACCAGGGTCCTGTTTACCAAGACAAGACCCTAACACTTCAAAACAATCCAGCAATTGTCAAAGGTATGAAAATTAAAACACCTCCAATTTTGAAACAAAGTAAAGAGGCTAGACATTCAGAATCAAAGCAAAAAGAATTAAAGACTGAGGAAACAAACTCTTCTGGGATTCAAGTTTCCCCCAATAAAGTAAATCAGAAGGAAGGAATGTCATTGTCATCAGCTGAGTTTACAGCTTCTTCTTTACCTCATGCATCTCCTGACCATAAGACTTTGCCACCACCTCCCAAATTAACGAAAACCAAGGCACCACCGCCCCCAAGACTTCAGGTTCCTAAATCCATTCTCAATGAACGTGAAGGTATCATTCCAAAGCTTCCTGTAAAGAGCCCAGAAACTTCCAAGCAAAGTGTTAAGTTACATTCTCAAACAGTTGTGGATAACACGGTTGAAGTCTCTACTGTTGCTTTGAATAACAAGCCATCATTGTTAAACTCTAGTGAGATGTCAAAAACAAGAACAGAATCTAAACTTAGTGCAACTAAGGAAGCTTTAAAACAGAAATTAAAGGAGAAACCATCTGTTTGTCAGCCAGCCTTAGTACCAGATCCTAAGACTCTAGCACCCCCTATTGTAAAGCCGCCAGAGCCAGTAATATCAAGTAAAGCTACAAGTACCACAACACAAAGCAGTGTGAATTCTTCCACTAAACCCCCTCCAGTAGCTGCCCCAAAAATTCCTTCTGGCAAACCTTTGCACATGGCCCGATTCAGATTACCATATAACAATGACGATACAAGTGATGAAGAAAGTGATAGCAGCGATGTGAGCAGTGAAAGTGGGAGTGATGAGGGCAGTGAAGAAGAAGAAGAAGAAGAAGAAGAGGAAGAAGAAGGTGAAGGTGAAGGAAAGGAAGAGAGTGGAAGTGATAGTGAAAGTGACAGTGATGGAAGTGACAATGAAGAGGAGGAGGAAGGTGTTGATGATGACAATGAAGAAGCTGACGATGATGATGATGATGATGATGATGAGAACTCTGGTATTCTATGCAGCCAAGAAGAAGATAATCTTGTTATACCATCACAAGGAAAAAGAAAGATGTTGACTCCAAATGCAGGTAATTTTAATGTTTTGTAGATTTTTGTTATTTGTATGGTACATAAAACTAGGTAAAGATAAATTTTAATTGTTAAATTCTGAGATCTTATTCAAAGAATAAGATACATAAATAAACACAACATAAATATGTGTGAAAGCTTATATTTTTTATATGAATATTAAGATAATGCTTTTGTGCCTTCGATGTTCTTATTCCTAGAGTGTCTAGACAGTGAATTTCCCTCTTTTGTATTCTTTGTTTAAAGTGATGCATTTAAAATGAACTTGCTGAAACTTAAATTTCATATTTGACTTGAAAAACTTGCTTTGGCCATCAAATATTACTATTCTAAATTGCATTCAAATTAAAATAGTTACTAAGCTTGTGCAAAAAAGGTATACCTCTTTTTTTATAGACAAAAAATTATGATAAAGTCTTGATAATTAAATAATTTCAGGATTAATTGATATTTATGAGACACAAATGAGATATCAGTTTAATTTGAATCCTTCACTATCTATTTGAATCTATGATATTTGACTCATTTATTTACATTTAAAACTTTACAACATTCATTTAATATTTAGACTTACAAACTATAAAATAATTATATAAAACTAGAAAACAAGATATATAAACGAAGGAAAGGTAAATATTGTAATTTATCAAAGTATTTTCTTGTTACCATAGTATTTATTTCCAAGTTATAGCATGTCCCATCTTGACTTAAATGTTTTAAATTTGTTGTGTATACCAGTAATTTATATTTTTTCTGTGTACTATATATATATATGTATATATATTGTATGCAATATAACCATATATAGATTTAATTGTTGGTTAATGGGTTGAATTATCAATGAAACAAGTGATATATACAAATAAGGATTTACAGTGAGGACACTGTAACTGGTACCACTCACACAAAATAACCAATCAAGATTTAGAGTGAAAACCTGAGCCAGTCATGGGTGATTGCAATAAGTAGAATCTTGACCTCGGCCAATCACAATATTTCATTCTCACTGTCTCTTGAAAACATCAAATTTACAATCCAATAAATGTTTGTAAGCCATGTTAGAGCAGATTTTTTATGACTGTGAAAAACTCACAGTACGGTAACAGTCATGGCATGGATTCCTCCAATCATACAAAGCAAAACATTACAATGTCAACGTGTCACATCATGGAACACTCAAATGGCTTCTTTTGCAAACCAATAGTAAGGCTCGCCTGCTGATTCTCATCCAATCACAATGCTTTGACATGCCAGTGTATCACAGCACAGCACGGTTGTGTTAACATTGCTTAATGCAACAAACTTTTTCAAAATCCAATCAAAATATAGTGTCCACGGGACAGCACATTCACGACGTACTTTTTTTCATAGTCGTACAAAATCTGCTCTAAGATTCATAATCTGTTTTGTTTCATCAACTTTTATTTATATTTTTTGCCAAGCTTTTGAGCAAATTGCTCTTACACAGGGCAAGACGGCAATGACAAAAAAACAGCAAGATCACACAATATAACAGCATGCTGATGAAGAGCAAGTTGCTTGAAAGCTTGGCATAGAATATAAATAAAAGCTGATGAAACAAAACATATTATGAATAACAAAGTTGTTTATCAGACATAATTCAGATCATGGCTTTTTTACTTGCTTCCTGATTGGTTAAAGTTGAATTGCATTGTTTTCATTCTACATCATTATTGGTTAACTTTGTCCAGGTGCTCATGTTAGTGTCTGCACCGTAACCTGTACCTGTCAAACTGGTTAGCCAGGTTTTAAAATGAACTTACCTTGGCCAGTTCTAAACTTGTATGTAGATCTGTCTGGAGGGAGATATTTCAGATGGTTGGCAATCTTTTAAAAAACATCCCAAGTAATAAATTTAAAAAAAATTAATGGGTAGAGAAGGGGTACAGGACACTGACAATAAAGCTTACCAATAGTATGCTCACAACTGCAATCTTGCACTATAAAAATCAAATTTACTGAAAGGCTATTTGAAAAGTATATAGGGCAATGCAAATTGACTTGAAGCCCCAAGGCATGCCTCCCACAGAAAGCAGAGCAAATTTAGCAATAGGTGATCTTTGAGTTGGAAAATGTAAATTTCCTTCATTTTCTAGTTTTTAAGAAAGGCAGCAGAAAAATCTAATCATTTGATATAAGGTAGTTTGGGATCCATAGATCCTACAATAGATTTTCCTGCAAACTTTGTCTACAAGGAGAGAAGTACATATATAAAGTCAAAATATGAAATAAAAGGGGGGGTCACCGTATTCGTTTTTGACTTAGGGGGTCGTCGTAGGTGGGTTTTCATCGTTTTGTTCTAAAGAACCGTTCATCATATTAGTGGGAATAACAAGCAAGTTTATGATAATTTTATAAAACAATTTTTTGCTAAAAGTTGTTAAAAATATCAAACTATATTGAGCTGTGTATTATAAAGGTTATTTGAGGAAGAGCATTTTAGTAAATGATGGTAATAGACCTGAGTGGAGTGCAATTTAAGTTAAATCCACAGGAGTGATTGGAAAGTTAAATTACTGCATAGTGGGGAAGATCTGATACCAGTTAATTATGCCTTCAAACACACAAATTCAGGATGGATTTCTGTATTCAAACTGTGCACCAAGACTATGGAACTCTTTTCCATTAAATATTCATAATTCAGATTCCACTAAAGCCTTTAAATCAACATTAAAGACTTTTCTTTTTAATAACACAGTCATCTATTTGTTTATATTGCTTGAGTTGTCTTTTACATATTATTTTATCTTAAATATTTTATATTGTAGCATGTTAGAGCATTGAGAACCTTGGAATGTGCTTTAAGAAATATATGTATATATATATATGTATGTATGTATTATTATTATTATTATCATTATTATTATTATTAAATCCATTTTGTATTCTTTTGGTAATGGAAAAGAATATTTAAGTTAAAAAGTAGAATAAGTTCAGATTGATTACATACTAGCTTTGAAAGTGGTTCAAATGTCTTTATGCTTTAGCTACAAATATATATTTTCTTTACTACATCAGTGTCTAAAATTACAAACTAAGTATAAACTTAACTTTCAGTAGCAGTATTATTTCAACAATCTTATTTGAGCTATTGACCAACCTTGATCTGGTATTAAAAATGTTATCTCATGGAACACTATGAACATGTTGACGTGTAACCCCAGGAAAACGGAGGTTATCTTCTTCACCTCCTGCTTTAACAAGGATCACAGTATTCTACCAACCTTCTTGTTTGGAGATACCATCAAAACCTTGTTTCATAGTGTGAGAAAACACTCTGGACATTTGAGAAACACTCGAGAAATGTTAAATGTACTCGTCTACAGCTCGTGCTTTTAAACATTTCTCTCATGTTTTCAAATGTCCATCGTGTTTTCTCACAGTATAAAACATGGCTTAGCCTTCTTTATTTGTTAAATAAGCAGTGACATTATTATTATTATTTTCATTGCACAAGTCACAAGATCACTATTCATCCAATAGAGGCTTCACACTGTCATGTGATGGCAGCCATTTTCCCCTGGGGAAACTGAATTCTTTCTTATGTAAATCAGATTAGACTAGATTTGATTGTTCCTGCCTCCTGTCATGGCTGCTATCACATGATGGTGCAAAGCCTCTATAGCTGTTATAACAGCTTATTAGCAGTTTTACATAGAATGGGTCAGTTTTGCACTGTTGACCCATTAGCTTTACATGATCTAATAAAACAAAAGAATTTTTGATTGTGAGCTCATGATGAGTTGCAATAACAGTTGGATATACAGTACTGACACAGTACAATTAGGAGATTCTTACAGTCTCATGAAATGTACTGTGATACTCTATTCTAACTACATTTATTTTTTTCGTTTTAAAATAGGAAGTCCAAGAAAGAAAAGAAGGGCTGTCAATGAAGAAGCTGTACAAGTTCCTTTGCAACAAGGGTATGTTTTAGTATTTCTCTCTTTTTTCTTCCTGAGTTGTCAATTTTAATCCTAAGCAGCCACAATGCATTTTGCACCCGTTTTTTTTATAAATGGAAATTTGCATTTATGAACATGAGAATTATTGCATCTGATTGGCTGATGATAAAGTGATACAACATTAGCCAATCAGATAAGGCCATTCTCACAATTTGTGTCATTTATTTTTTGAAAAATGTGGACATGCTTATTTGCAACTGATAATCTTAGCAACATTGTAGATCAATTTTTAAAGTGAAATGTGGATTAATTTGATCAACATTGATTAAAATATAGTTTGTTGATTGAAAGATAATATTTTGATAGAAATTCTAGTTAGCTAAAAGAGTTTTTGTGGCATGGTTGGTTTACACTACTATGGTGTTGTCCTCTCACCAATGCTTTGGTGCAAGGGGTTCCTGGATTGATTAAAATATAGTTTGTTGATTGAAAGATAATATTTTGATAGAAATTCTAGTTAGCTAAAAGAGTTTTTGTGG
>JANTNT010033114.1:0-12764 GCA_024752375.1 Entacmaea quadricolor | reverse complement strand
ATTGTTTATATCCATTTATTTGACCGATTAGTAGGTTTATACTAAAACAATTAGACCTCTCGGCCTCATGGACTATGTGGCCTTTTGACGCATAGTCCATTCGTCCTCGAGGTCTAATTGTTAATTATAATAAAATATATATTTCATTTGCATAATCAAATGCATACATATTTTCAAGTGAATTAGAAAGCAAAACAAACAATAATACATTTCACCATTTTGCAGCTCCAAGAACAGTTTTCAAATGATATACATTTATTCCTGCAAAGACCACTTCCTGAACCTCATGCACTGCATTTATATTAATGATTGAAGGCAATATATTTCAAACTACAAAAAATATGCATTCATTGGAAGCCAGTTTTACCAAGTTACTGGTGGTTGCAAGTCATTGAGTTTCTATTTACCTCAGGATGAACTTGTGGATGCATCAAATACTTTCTACAGCATAAACTAGAAGCTGGCTAACATCTATAAACCCTATTAGTAAAATCTAATTAACCAACTTTACCAAGATATTGTACTGATAATTTTTGGGCAAAAATAAGGAAACTAATTATGTATCTCCAAATAATGAATTGACTTTTCCTGAGTTTGTTCAAATGACCACAAAGACAATAGTTTCAGGATGAGGTGGAGTTTGATGCCTTCATATACATTCATTTTATCTTTTTAACCTTTGCCTCATCTTGGAAACTTTCTTTGGTGGACATTCACACAGAAAATGTTTATTGGTGCAACACTTTTTATTTATACATTATGATAATGTGTGGAGTAATGTTAGGAATCTACCTTTTCAAAATGAGCAAAGGGCTATATTCAAGTTTAAAACAATTCAATTAAACTTTTAAAAAATGTTATCAGACAAAAAAAAAAGAAAAGAAAAAAAAAGAAAAAAGAAAAATCCAAACATCTATTTGTTGAACTTTGATTGATTTTATATACTGTCTTCTTCTTTGAAAAAACTTTAACTTTTAATTAGATTAGATTTGAGAAATGTGGTCCTAATCCCTTAATCATTTTAAAAAATCCAATTGATTTTGTGACTCTAGGGTCAGTAATGGCTGTAAAGCAAGCTAATGTAAGCCCTTCTTTAGTGATTTACTGTATTGACCAAACACTGGGTTAGTTGTGCCATTGACAACATGTGTTGTCACAAAATCCACATAACATGTTTCTGGGTAATCACAAGGTGCATCATCAAGCTCTAGAATCACTAATTTGCTGGTCTTTTGGTTTGGAGAAAGAACACTTGCTGGGATGTATAGGGTTTGCTGAGGTCCAGCAATTGGCCAGTAACGTCCAACATTAATTCCATTAATGAACGCAACCCCTTTGGTCCACCAATCAAGTCGAAGGAATGTGTCAAAACCACTGTCACCAAAAGGAACTGCAGGAATCTCAGAAGTGTAGAATGTTGGTGCAAAGCCATTATCCATTTTAAGTGATTTACCTTTAGCCTGAGGTTTATTACCAATACTTGCTTTGTTGACAACATTGTCAAGGTCAAGAGGATACATTTCCCAGTTCAAAATCACCACATTGTCAATTGTAACATTACCAATAATGCCCTTTGGGTCAACCATATGAGGTCCAAAGCAAATGTGCCCCATGTTTTCCACAAGAATGTCAAGCTGAAGGAATTCTCCAATGTTCAACATGGCCTCAGACTGCCCAACAGTTCGGTTTAGTGTCACTTGTCTAATGTGACCAACATAGACAATAGCTCTATCATGTACAAGTTCTTTAATCTGTAGCATGCGTGAAGACTGTCTGAAATCAGCAGGAATCTGACTGCGATAAAGAACAAACCCACTGTTCTGGCCAAGCTGTTCCATGGTCAGCGGAGTTGAAGATTTAACTGGTCCAAGAGGTGTCATTTGAGGTAGAAAATCCAGCAGTAAGCCATATTCTGTCATCTGAACTTTGCCATAAGGGTACTTTGGTGTTGCCGGAGGAACAGGTATGTCTGGTAACTTCTCGTATTTTGAAATTACCTCTCTTAATGCTAACAACTTTGGAGTTGGATCACCTGCTTCTGTCAGAGGTGCATCATAGTCATAACTTGTAGGAACTGCTTTAAACTGTGTACTATCCTGATTGCCACTGTTCCAGAACCCAAAATTAGTGCCTCCCTCAAACATGTACAAGTTCACTGAAGCATTCAGGGCTAGTATCTTATCCAAGTACTGAGCTACAACTGTTTTATTTTTTGTTTGGTGTTTTTCACCCCAGAAGTCCAGCCAGCCAGTGTAATACTCCGAGTTAACCAAAGGACCGTTAACTTGGTATTTACGCAGTACTTTAAATGCCAAACTAGGATCTTCTTCAGGACCGAAGTCAACTGTGGTGAAAAGAGAAGGGAGTGTTCCACATTCAACAATGGATGAAATAGCCGAATCAGTTGTGAATAAGATCACTTTATCACCAAGGTGACTACGAAATATCTGTTCAAGTCGAGACATATAGTTGTGGTCGCAATAAATGTAATCACCATATTCGTTCTCGACTTGCACCATTATTATGGGTCCCCCATTGTTGTAGAGTAGGGGTTTTATCTTTGGTAGCAACACCCCCATCCACGATTCAACTGCCGACATATACCGCGCATCATTCACACTTCTAACAGCGATAGATGTGTTCTTCAGAAGCCAAGCTGGAAGTCCACCAAAGTCCCATTCGGCACAAATATAAGGGCCTGCTCTTAAAATAACCGGCAGATCTAAACTGTTCGCTAACTCAAGAAAACCCAGAAGGTCTGCATCTCCTTCAAAGTTATATTTCCCTTGCACCGGTTCGTGCAAGTTCCAAGGGACGTAGGTTTGAACGGCGTTCAGACCTGTTGCTTTCAGCTTGACAAGACGATCCTTCCAGTAATATTTTGGTACGCGAAAGTAGTGCATACCGCCTGAAATATAACGGAATGGCTTACCATCTTTGACAAAACAGTTATTAGTATAATCAATACTGAAAGACTTGCAATGGCAAAATTCAGAAAGGGAAAAAAATGCCAAAACTGACAAAAACAAGACGAAAACTCCTCCAGCCATTTTTTACCCTTTCGCAACTGTCACGTGAGGATCATGCATGAACAAGTCACAGAATCTTACGAGCTTTATTATTGGTCAACTTTAAAACAATAAATAGAATATAAAGAATTCACTTATTGGATAGTTTTACATTTAGCAATCTCATTTCTTTTAGGTCTTTTGATTGGTCAGAATTTGTCAATTACTTCAACAGATTAAGAAAAGCAGATATAACAAGCTTAGTGATTGGTACAACTTGGCAAGTGCCCAGTCTCTTGCGTAAGACCGGCCATGTGTTCTGTACTCTTGACCATTCAATTGCTTCCACGCGTTAATTTGAATTTGTAGCTATTTTCTAATCTCCCTCCCACATTTTCCAAGGATCTCTTTCTCTGTTCCTCTAGGACCATCCTAAGGAATAGGCGTCTTGTAATTTAGGTGTTATTGTTAAAAACTACACTAAATATGCAACTTAATCGTACCCTCTTCTTGTATTTGGCGTTGGCTGTGTGTTTGAGTGCATGGATTCCTTTTGGTTTGTCTGACAAAGACGACGCAGTGGAAGATGCTGTAGCTGATGAAGAACCAGAAGCTGAAGTAGAAACAGAAGCAGAAGCGCCAGAAGATAAGGTATATCTAGTAGATTCTCGGGATCCCGTAGTAGATTCGCGTTTGTTTGGCCTATGATACAAGTTTACGAATTCTTTTGACAGGGGAAGCCGGCAAAGAAGCCAGCTGAAATTGAAAACTATATACCGCCTGCTATTTCTGTGGAACACGAAGATGCTGTATTCCTTGCTGAGCCTTTTGCAGATCCAGCTGTTTACAAAACTAGGTGAGTACAATCAGAATGTACACACTAAATGGAAGGTTACTCTGAAGTTCTCGGAAGTACTTTAGAGAAATGCCGCATGCCGCATCCTCATTATCGTAAGCATAAATTATGAATCTTGTGCTTTTTCGCGTCTTTATTAGATGTGAATTTCTTCAAAAACAGAAATATTTTTATTTCAAATGTTTTTATTTGTTAATGTTGTCTTCCAGGAGCGTTCTGGGGGAGACATTTTCTTTTCTGGGACCTACTTTATATACATGCATGTAATACCAGAAGTTTACCAAGTAACACAACACCTGTCTACAAGTTTTCAAAACTCATCGCCTCACAGAACAGACAGACAATTCTCTTCTGACTAGAATATGCAGTCCTGTGACAACTGCACTAGCTTAAGACACTATAGTTATTCTTGGATAAAAAAGGGTTTTACTAGTTGGTGTCTCTCCAATAATTCTGAGGGGCTTGTTATTAATTACAGGGGGAGGACTGGCACATCTTAAGGCCTGTTTACACGAGCGATATTTGCAGTGCAATTGTCGCACAACAATCACAGATATTTAGTTGCAGCATGGAAATCCCTTGTGTAAACAGCCGGCGATTATTGCAGCGATCATCACATGAGAATCGCCGGCTGTTTACACAAGCGATTTCCATGCTGCAACCAAATATCTACGATCATCACACAACAATTGCACTGCAAATATCGCTTGTTTAAACGAGCCTTTAAATTTCCACCTGTGATTTCCACCTCCCTCCCTCCCTCCCCCCCAAAAAAATTGAGCTATAAATTTCATAGAACTTGTCCAAAATGCCAGTTACTTTGTAAGTATTCATGTTCTCTTGAATAAGTGACCAGCAGTCTTACAGCTCATTTCACATTTGTGCGACCTCAACAATTCAGATGTCAGCATCAGCATATTTTCTGGTGTTTTGGCATCTGTCAATTCAAATTGTCAGTCTGAGTTTGTAATAGCCCTTATGTCAGTTAGCTACCTTAAGTGGACTCTTAAAGCAAGGCTATTGGGTCAATCTCACTTGAGTTATAAGAAAGTGTAAACAAATTATTATTAGCTATGAAAGACTCTAAATTTATATTTTACTTTGCTAAAGGAAAGTAAAAATACTGGTAATTTCTATCATAATAAATCAAAGAGAAATTGATCACGTCATTTTTTATTGATCAAATACAGTTAAAAACGAATTTGAAGTGCAGCTTCATGAATGCTATGAACGGCAACATAAATACATCTTGATAAATATTGTATATTATCATTAATTTTCCTCTAAGCTTATTGTGAGCCAGGATATTTTCTCCTACAGGGTCATGAATTGTATCAACCACAGATTAGGAGATAAATTAAATGAACCTAAGGACTGTACAATCACCACCACTGCCACAATACAGTTCCTGTCTTTATAGTTATAGAAAGGTTACAATTTTTAATCTATCTTTCTGATCTGTGTTGTACATAATAAAGCATCAGCGATGGAAAAACAGGATATGCGAAGGAAGTTTTGCAGACAAGTGTAATTCTTGGTGGATCTTGAGAAGTCATAGAGTTCGAGAAGTTTTTTGTTTGATAGTATCAAGATATACAGTACCTCAATACGATCATTATCTTATTTTGTACAGCCAAAAGCTTTGCAAAGTACAATATTGGCAATATTGAAAAGCAGAAAGACAAAAATTGTTCAATATATTTTGCAAAATCTAGTAAAATTCTTAAAGTTTGGTGATCATTACATACAATTCTTGTAAAATTTGATCAAGCATGACCAGATAGCCTTGCTTTGACTTGCACTTATTGAAAGACCACTATGCCGTGGGCGCTAACTAACAGGTGTCTGGAGTTGACAGTGTCATAGTGACATGAAATGGGCCGGGATGCCATTCATTCTAATTTCCAAGGACACAATTAAAATTATGCCCATTTTTCATTCTTTCATATAAAATCTATTTTTAGCATTTCTTTGATGCACTTGAATTAAGTGTTTAATAATTATTTATTTGTGGATATTTTAAATAGATGGATTCAGTCTAAAGCTAAAAAAGATGGTGTTGATGAAGTGATTGCCAAGTATGATGGTATGTCTGTTCATTTGTTTTTCCACAACATTGCTAACTAGGGCCAGTTCGATAGTTCAAATGAACTTCTGTCCCTCCCTTCCCCTCCACTCCTTATCCCTTCTGAAAGCCAGCTATTGAAGTATTTTAGTGAAAAGCAATGGTGAGTGATAGTGGCAGAAAAACAAGCACCCCTTTTGAGGTCCTAGCGACAGGTCTGTTTCCTTATAAAACCTCTATTTGTTATTGAATTAATTACCTATTGTATATGACTTCAGAAATATTTTGTTTGTATTGTGACAAAATCTCCCTAAAATAACCCTCAAAAATGTGTGTTCTGATAAGTTTAAGACCATGTTTGGTTTGACGTTTATAGTTTTTCTTTTGTTCTGCAGGTGTTTGGGAATTTGAGGAACCGTCAGTCAAGTTGTCAAAGGGAGACATTGGTCTTGTTCTTAAGGTTTGTCAAAGAGAATCATTAACTTTCATTTCCATTTTCAGAACATCTGATAAAGTGTGGGGGGAAATTTAAAATAGTCTGGAATAGTGTGAAAATTCTAGTATTTAAGGAGTTTAATTTATTTGAATTATTAATTTTAATTTTAATTTTTCTGCATTTGACTCCAATTTACATCTTGATTCTGCCAATCATAAGCCTTCTTACATTAAAAACTAGGGTCCTACAACAATTGCAAAGAATGCCTCGTTGATTTTTACACTTAAACTAATAGTGTGATTTGGTTTGATTTTACCATGTGGCTACTATAACTGAAACCACCTAGACAACGAGAACCATTCAAGATTTAGATTTTAAAAAAATGCATGACAACTTTAGACAATTCCAGCCAGTAAAAAAGCCAAGATCTGAATGTCAGACAATTTTGATGTTATCAAGAGACCATGGGAATGAAACATTGTGATTGGCTGAGTTCAAGATTCTACTGATTGTTATCTCCCATGATTGGCTCTAGTTTTCATTCTAAATCTTGATTGGTTCTTGTTGTCTTATTGGCCCCGGGTAGAGTAGTCACACTGTACATGTAAGTCAATAGTGCAGAATTGAGACTTGCACTCTGTCAGATGCTGTGCACTTTGCTGTCATTACCAATACTTGCTTTATATTAATATATTGTCTTGCAGTCAAGAGCAAGACATCATGCTATTTCTGCCAAGCTTGACAAGAAGTTTGACTTTAACGAAAAGCCTTTAATTGTCCAGTAAGTCTCTTTTATATAAGCTCCTTTTTATTCAGTACATCAGAGACATTATTATTTTGAAGTTATAGAATGTAGTTCTGCATGGTTATTTTGACTGACATTAATTAAACCAGTCGTTATTTTATTAGTTATTGATTAAATTTTTGTCAATCAACCTCTTTTGATATACCAGTACCAATGTATACCTTACGGTATGCATCTCATACAAAATGGGCCATATTGCATTTAATTTTTGTAGCCCCCAATTAAGGATGTCTTTTTTATTCTTCTTCTTCTTCTTGTCCTGAAGAATTTCACTCAGCTCTTTACCCCCTGGGTAATGAGTAAATTTGGAAAGACCCCCAATATTTTCATGTAACTTGCATTGTTTTATTTCTATATTACCTTAAATTATTTTGACCCCCCAGGATTTCCAGTAACTTTTCACCAGTCGTCCCCAGGATTTCTATTTAATGTCCATCCTTACCAACCAGGATCTCCTGAGGGGCTGTTTACATGATACCGGATAGAGTTTTGTTCCGGAACGAGTTCATCCCAGTTGCCATACATTTCTTTGAATTTATCCACATGATACCACAACAAAATTTGATTCCAGAACAAGTCAGTCATTCCAGAATGAGTTCATCCTGGTTTTCATTTCAGAACGAAAAGCTCATTCCAGAACAATATTTTGTACACCAGTACCATGTGAACATGGTACAAACACTCATTCTGGAATGAAACTGTTCTCTGAGGAGACTGAAACAAGTGACACATGTGTATCATGGTGCATCAAATTAAAGCAGGCATTCATCATTGCAGCATTCAATGCCTTAAAATGTGCTGGTTCTGTCTTGTTTTGTGAACTTTTCTCATGTAAGCACGGCATGACATTTCAAGCTCATTTCGGAAGGAGCTCGTTCTGGTATCATGTTAACGGCCGCTGAGGTTCTCAAATGGGGGGGAGGTAAAAATATTAAATGTAATGGCCCAATGTTGTTCTAGTATCAACAGTCTTTGAGTTCAGGTTTTGAAAAATCACCTTTTAGATATGAAGTCAAGTTTCAACAGTCAATGGAATGTGGTGGTGCTTACATCAAGCTTCTAGCTGATGGACAGGGCTTTTCTCCTGTAAGAAATGATTTTTTTATTTTTTTAGTTGTACATTGATTTGCTTTTTATCAAACTTGATTGCTTTCCAACTAAATTGTTTGTGAGTTCACTTAACCACTGGTTTTGAGTTGTTTTTGTGTTACTATTTTTTACTGTCTTCCAACTTCCAGCTTTCATTTACTAGTTTTAGTTTTGTGCACTTGCATAAGGCTAGTTTAGAAAGGGCTTTAATTTTTTTTTTTGCCTAGGAATCTTTTACTGACAAAAGCCCTTATACCATCATGTTTGGGCCAGACAAGTGTGGTGAAGATCGCAAGGTAAAGTAATGATAACTAAGTAGTAGTAGCTGATTTAATCCCATGTTTCTATTCTAAAGGCTTTATTCTAAAAATGGTCACCCACAAGAGGGGAGGGGCTTAATGAGACAAAATGATTCCAATAAAATAAATAAATTGACTTTATTTAAAGATGATTAGAGAGGTACTCATGCCAAGCTAGAAGATTTGAGATGGAAATAAAGTTTATTATTATTAACTCCTTACAGTAATTATATAACTGTTAAACATTTGGCCATCTTTTAATGTTTCTTGTGGATTAGGGAAGGACCTTCATTAACATGGTCATCCGAGCCATGTGAAGGTCTAACAATTTTAGATAAATTACAAAGGTAGCACCTTCTCAGTTACAGTACTGCCCAGAATACTGTAGTTTTAACTCGACTTTCCATTCAAACGCGTTGAAACGCCATCACATTTCTCGTCTGCTCAGTAAAACGTGTTTAATCGCATTGACCGGCATCGGTTAATCAAGATAAACAAAAGATTTTGTCACTTCTTTGTCAAACGATTTTTCATCTTCTACTGGTAAGGTATTCTACTTGAAAGCACACTGTGCATGTAGTTCATGTATTGGATGCTCTATTGAAGTACATGTAAGCGAAGTTTTATTCGCTCGCCAAGAGATAAGTTGAAGTTTTTACGACCCATGATCGTAACAGTTCCGCAAAAAATATAACCTTCTTCATTGATATGTTCTCGGTCCTTCAAAGTTATTTTCTTTTTAATTCTGTTTTATATTAAAATTCTGTTAATATATTGAAAATATCATTCAATCATATTTTTCTACTCCAAATCATAGCCAGTCACCCAATTTCAAGACTTGTTTTGTGTTCCTTAAAGTGAAGAAATTATTTTCTGCTATTCTGTCACAGATTTTTTGTTACAACACCTGACAAAAAGTCTGTGAAGTAATTTCTTACTTTATTGTAAATTCAGATAGAAAAAGAATCAAATAAAACTACCTTTAAATTTATTTTCCTTCCGTTTGTAACATCGCACAAAAAACCAGACATGTCGGTGCTTTTATGTCTCACTAAACCTTCCAGCATGCGGTGATTTATGTGCACATTCCTCTG
Organism: Entacmaea quadricolor; assembly: GCA_024752375.1. NCBI lineage: Eukaryota > Metazoa > Cnidaria > Anthozoa > Actiniaria > Actiniidae > Entacmaea > Entacmaea quadricolor. Next base: position 3,112 of record JANTNT010033114.1, on the reverse strand, counting down.
AACACTTAGTGTGGGAAATCCTAAATTTACTTTGCAGATTGTTTTCCCCACTTTTATTTACCCAAAGCAGAAAGTAGTAGTACATACAAATCTTTCTATGTCAATTCTATGATAATCAAACTCCTTGTCACACAGAAGTTAATCATGGTAGTTTAGCTTTTACTCTACCAAATTTAATGAAAAAGGCTCATTTTGAAGCCCTTATTTTATACGTTTTGATTGCGCGAAACTTTTGAACGCAAGAGAAAACCCTTCAAAAATACTGGCTTAAAGTGACTCCATAAGGACGTTTGCTCTTTGTTTATACTTGATGAGCCACTTCACTGACGTTCTGATCTACTGATTAAAGCACTTTATACATGTACTAGACAAATTTGACTCCTTTGTTTAATCCTTTGGATTTAATATTCTTAAATCGTATTTTACAAACAATTGTTGAAGACCATTTATTGATGTAAATACATCTTAAAAGTTTATACATCGGCAAAATGATCATAACACATCAGCGAAGGGGCCTGAGCGGTTGGCAAACTGGACGTCGATATATCAAATTTGATTTTTATACTTTAGGAGATGAAAAATCGTTTGACAAAAGATTAAAACAAAGCTTTTGTTCCTCTTGATTGAACAATGTCAGTCAACACGTTTAAACACATTTTACTGAGCAGATGAGAAATGTGTTTGCGTTTGAACCCGTTCGATTGCGTTTGAACGTGTTTTGGCTTTTTTTGAACGCGTTTGCGTTGTTAAGACTATTCTGGGTGGTACTGTACTTTAAGACCCTAAATTTTGCTCCAACTGGGACTCGAGCCACAACCTCCTGCACAAGTCTGATGCTTAACCACCTGAGCCAACAAGGCAGCAGTTCAGACGTAATTTATATTATAATGTTAATGTCACTTTGAAATGATAAGTAGGTTTCTTCAAGGAAAAATAACCTTTTGGGAAACTATTCTTCATGATTGTTTGGTAGTGTGCAAAAGGAATTAAAAACATTTAGTCACTTGGCATCATGGATTCTGTTTCCAGCCAAATGATGCATTGCCATCTAGTCAAAAAGTTTACTAGAAGCTTGAGGTTTAACAATAATTATTTATTGTCTCTCAATCACACACATACATTGAAGGTGTTGTTAGACTAGGCAACTTTCTTTGCAACTTGTCTTGATATTTTGTTGCTGCAACATTGCAAGAAGTAGAGTTCTACTTTTCGCAACAAGATTGCAAGACATTGACTAATGTAACACCTCTTGCAACTTGCCTCACAGTGATTTTTGTAAAAAAACATTTGCTTCTATAAATGCACTGTGTTTATGCCAGTTCCTTGCTGTTACCATTGCGAGACAAGTTGCACAAAATATTGCCTAGTGTAACATTCTTGCAACTGCAATGTGCTTTTTTTATCTTGCAAGACAAGTTGCAAGAAAAGTTGCCTAATGTAACAGCACCTTCAAGTTCTTTACTCACATAAATCTGACAAAATATTTGTTGTTTTCCTTCTTTGTCGTAGTTGCATTTCATTTTCCGTCATAAAAATCCTGTCAATGGAAAATATGAAGAGAAACATGCAAAGAAACCCACAGGGAATTTCCAAGGTGTGTTTGATGGCAAGAAGACTCATCTGTTTACCCTGGTTGTCAGACCGGATAACACATTTGAAGTGTTTGTAGACCAAGAGAGTGTGAATAAAGGTAGCCTACTTGAAGACATGACGCCTTCTGTTAATCCACCCAAGGAAATTGAAGACCCAGATGACAAGAAGCCTGAGGATTGGGATGAAAGAGAGAAGATTCCAGATCCTGATGCTGAAAAACCTGATGATTGGGATGAAGATGCTCCTTCTAAGATTCCAGATCCTAATGCAAAGGTAAAGTAAAAAATGTGAAAAAAATACTTTGTAGACAGTAGTCCAATCCAATGAATGAAACAAACAAAAACAAGAGATAAAAAGGTGCGGCAGATGTGTCAATTGTAAGTATAATTTTGTATGATCACAGGTAGCCCAAGCTATCATTATGTAATGGTATCATATGTATGGAGATGTTTAGAAAGTCATGTAAAAATACTAAAACGTTAAATAAAGTTACGGAATTGTACCTGACTACTGGAATGTTGTTCCTCTATCGTCCTGTGTGCTTAGATTTGAGTTTAAGCCATTCTTTCAAATTTTTTCCACTCCCCTTAATAATAGAGAGAAGGTAACAGAAGGCTGCTATGAGTCTTCAAGTCCTCATTCTCTTAATTTTCTTCCAATCAGAATAATTCCTTCATATTTTAGTTCTAACTTCTCTATACACTCATTCAAATGCTGAAGCGCTTTGTCCTCCACTTCTAAGGCCACAAAATTCAGTCATGTTTAGACACTACTTCGCTCGTAAGGACCCATGGAGTAGCAGCCTTCACACCATTTCAACAGTTTTTCTTCAGAGGTCAAGTTAAAGGAATGCCAAATAATTCTTTACTGATGGCGACTTTATTACAAAATTGCATCACAGTAACATAAATTGTAGTTTTGCATGAGAAAATTTACAATACTTATATGGAGATCAAACTGAGGGAAATTTATGAGAGCTCGAAATACATGAAAACTGACAGAATGTATTTCAGGAGTTTTTACAACCAAATGCATACAATTGGTGCTTTAGATGTACAATGTAGTGATTAAAATCATCACTGATTGTATTTTGAAAGGTTAAAATTGATAAGATCATGGTGCACGAAGAGCTGGTGGAATTATTCGGCATTCTTTCAGCTCGATCTCTAAAGAAAAACCGTTGAAATGATGTGAAGGTTGCCAGCTCCACAGATCCTTACAAGCAAAGTAGTGTCTAATCATGGCTGAATTTCATGGCCTTAAAAGTGGAGGACAAAGTGCTTGAGTGGTTGAATGAGTGTATAGACAGAGCATCTGATAGAGTGCGAGGGTGCAATTCCGCACTATTTACCTAAAATCGCACCGAATGGCACTATTTATAGTTTTCCGCACTATTTGTCGTTTTCCACACTATTGGTCATTTTTTGCACTATTCGCAAAACAAACTCCCAGAATAAATTGCCACATTTATGAAATATTTCTTCTGAACTAAAATTAACTTCCAAATTTATCATTTTAG
>JANTNT010033003.1:1816-12766 GCA_024752375.1 Entacmaea quadricolor | reverse complement strand
AACTTCGCTGGAATTTTAGGTATAGCGATGAAACTTTCCAAAAATACATATTTCTGCCTGCTCTTACTGATAACAGTAGTTATTTTTTGAAATTAGTTTTTATTTCTAAAAGTCGTTGGCGGCCATATTTCGATTAGGTCTATTACATGGCTGCATGGAGATATGAATTTTACCTTCAAGTGTTGAAAATATATCTCACGAGTGAGTGCAGTGAAGGAGTAAGATATTTTCAACATGAGAAGATAAAATTTGTATCTCCAAGCGGTCATGTAATGTTCTGTTTATTATATCAAACAATTTTTTTGAACATTTCATTTCAATCAGTATATAATTGACTCAAATGAGATATTTTCACATGTGGAAATATCATGTTATTTTCATGTGTGAAGATATCAAGTTTACTTGCAAAAGCTCATCTGGTAGTTCATTGGTGTTTATATAATAAAACCCTATATACCCCAAGTGAGTCATATGCTCATACATGTAACTGGCTCAAATTCCCAAGTCAGCCATATGACTCTCACATACTAAGACATGCTGAGCACGTGCTAAGAACTCTTAAGATTTTGGCAGCTTTTGTCCCCTCCCCTCCCTTGAGGCTTAAAGTGTTAATTATACCAAGTCTGTCATGATGCTTTTCTTTGTTTGCAACACAAATTTTGGTATCTAAGGTTTTCTCAGATGTTTGCATTGTGGTTAAACTTTTGTTTTTATTTGGTTGCATTCATTATTTATGGCTATGAGGGGAGGTGATATTCAGGGGGATCTGAAAATTATTTATCAGTAGAACAGGGGGGTAAAATTTTAGACTAAGGTGTTGAGCCTAGCTAAGGGAACATGTTAAAATATCTTGTATTGCAAGGGATATCTTAATATTATTTGAATTTAAAAATATCAAATGCCCCCCCAGACATACATAGTGAATACTGCCTTAGAATAATCTGATTCAGAAAATGCTAAAATTGTTTTTTAAAGGAAACGTGCATTGGTCCTTCCTTAGAAGATTTCAAGAAACATGGTAAGCTTGTTTCCTACTAAACAGGGTTAGATCCACAACTTTTAAAGGGGGGGATTACCTATCAAGTATGTGCTGACCAATGCCACAGGAAACCCATAAAAGGTGGGGAAATGGTGAAAAATGGTAAATGAGGGGGGGAGACTAGTTAACCCTTTCACTGCCCCTGACAACCTATCACATTTAAGTTAATGTCCAACAAAAGGGATGACATTCTTGCTATTTCTATGAGGTTTATATGTTTTATAATTGGAATATAAATGTATTAGGAATACAAGTTACCAGTCCTTGGAAGTTTGTACTTTCTCTGGACTTTATTCTTGGTTTTCACATATTACACCCACCATGTTGGTGCACAGTTTACAAGTAATTTCTCATTACATGCAATTGTTATGTACACCAACATGGCTGCCATGATGCCTTTATTTCATTCCGTAAGGAATGGAGGAAAACCAAGAGTACAACAGCCAAACTAGCTTTTAAACAGCTATGGCTCACCCCTCCCCCCAGAGAGAAGGGTTTTTACCCCTTGATGGTGTGTTGTCAAGAGACTTTACCGACTTAATAAAATGTAAATGGTAAGAAGAAAAAATGGCTTTAATTTGGAAGCAACCCATTCATTCATATCCTGAAAACAAATGAGTCATGATTTAGGATATCTATTCTTTGTTCTATTCATCCATAGCACAATAGAACAATAGCATAAACAATAGACAACAATACAGGCCGTAGGTGTTGATTACCCTAAGACATGACGGGTCTACCTGAAAAAGCCAGCTGTTATCAAAGCTTTAATATAAATAATATATTCAAGGTTTTTTTGAAATATTCTTTCTAACAGTTCAGCACTTGAAAAAATCTACACAAAATCCAAACAGAGTTGGAGCAAACTTTGACAGAGATAAACAAACCAATGATGAGTGGTAAGTGAATTAGTAAACCAGGGTTCTTTATACACAGCACTGATAGATCCAGGAGGTGGGTGTCACTCTTACACCTTTTAAGAAGCACTTATGACAATGTATGGATCATATTATAAAAGCACCCAAAACAGTGTTTCATGTGGAAAATTTGAAAAGTTTTTGACTAAATACATTTTTTTCAACAATTTTTTAAATGTCATAAGGTTCCTTTCCGCTTGGTGAGGCCCGGGGGGTACTCCCATATATGGACTATACAGGGATGATCCGCTGAGCAGGGTATGGTTTTTGGAGTTTCTTGTCATGAACAGGGTAACTGTTTTAGGATCCTACTGGAACACCCCCACCCAAATCCTGCTGGATTACCCCTCCCCCCCAGGGGGTGAGGCCCATGTCACTATCTACATGTCTTCATTTGGGACACCCCTTTAACAAATTCCTGCACAGGGTTGGTTGACTAGGCTTGTTTGGTCTGAATGGGAAGACACTGGTCTTAATAAATAGGTTCTTATAGGGCACATTTCTGGCCCCAATGTGCCTTGCTCTTTATTGGTGTATTTGTAGATCTTGCCTTTTCAAATGGTTTATTATATAATGGAGAAAAGACTATCAAGTGTGGTCCATAACTTAAGCAGGTCTACATGGGTGACAAAATCAAGACCTGAAGCATCCAATCACATCACTCCATTTTATGGAGGACCTGCTGCATTCCATACAATAAAAAAGATGATTCTGAATGAGATATTGAACTTACTGTTCCTAGGTTACCATCTTTTGGAAGAGTATGGAATCAAGGACCAAGATGGCAATCAAGGTATCTGAATAATCAGTAAATATTTCAGGGTATGGAGTCTAAACCTGCCAAAACCCAGGTTTCAGTTGGTATATAATACATTGGTTACATGTTGACCTACCATGAAGTTTATACCAAATAATTAGGGACATATCAGGGTAGGTTTCCTAAATATCCATGATCCCCCCAGAACAAATATATATTAAATTTGTACATATCAAATTTTTTTTGTTTTGAGGTGGTGACCACCCCCTTCTACCACAATTATTTATGTTTTTCCATAGGTTTCCTACCGTCAATATGGCCTGACTCTGTCATGATAAGAATTATTATGACTGCTTTTTTGTATATCTTTTTGAGGGAGGACTATCCTCAGGAACCCAGGGGTAAAATTCTGTCGCTTGTTTCTCGCTACCAGAAGAAATACCCCTGGGCATGAAGTCTGTTAGACCTTGTTCCGGAAGTTGAAAATTTTCTCTTTTCTGATTGGTCGACCAATCAGCATCAAGTGTAGTTAGACAAATGAATTTAATGGTAATTTAAAGCCGCCACTTCTGGAACAAAGTCCAACAGACTTCGTACCCAGGGGTATTTCTTCTGGAAGCGAGAAACGAGCAACAGAATTTTATCTCTGGGTTCCCGAGGATGAGGGAGGACAGGATGGGTTCTTTCACCTCCTTTCATGGTTTACCCACATTGCATGACTTTTGTTAATGGTTTTGATAGCATTACCATATCATGATTATCCATATTTCAACATTTTCAGATTATTTTACATATCTTTTGACAAGTGGGTTGCGAAGTTCATTCCAAGTTCTGAAGTTCAAGCTGTCCTTCTTAATGAACTTCAAACTCCTGTGAAAATTCAGTAATTTGATAGTCCGGGATATTATCCACGATACTTGAATAGAGTGAAACAAAACCTAATGGTTATAGTGTAATACTCAAATAGAAACAAAAGAAAACAAAGGAATTAGAGTCCACTGTGTATTCGTCTAATACCTATTTCATGGGTTCAATGAAATCACTAATGTTTTTAGAAAATTGACAACCGTGCCTTTGAGCTGCTCGGCAGTATCTTCCATTCCTATAACTTAAGATTCTATTGAATTACCTTGATCTTCAGAAAACACTCCAATCTGAATTCAAAATTCTTTATTTTCTTAGACATGAATTCAGAAGTGAACACAGAAAGAAGAAAAAAAAGTCCTGATGGTTAAAAGAGTGAATGAAAATGTTTAATTATGTAATTGTAGGTTTGAATAAAATATTCTTTGTTAAAGTTTTTGTCATCCTTGGTAATTTAATTTCACTTTAAAAGTTATTGAACAGAAGTTTGTAGATCAAGGACATTCACAGGCATTGTTTCTGCACATCCTTTCTATGCATGAGCACGCTCCCATTTTATACAAGTGAGGAACACCTAATTTATTTTTGACTCAGTAAACGTAGGGAAGTGACACTTTCTGTAGAAATCTCTTCAAAAAGCAGTGACCCCCATTTTTTGCTTTTAAGATGTTTATTCACTTATTTCACACATTCTCACATAGGAAAAAATTTCATTTTTTTAAGAATGCTTTTCAATCAATGCAGGTAAAAATTGCCTTTGATCACAAGGTTTTCTAAAGAAGTCGGTGTGAATTACCATTCATATCATCTCCAAAACAAGTACAGTGACCCAGCCCTATTTCTTCGGGCTTTATGGTACAAGTTAATCAGTGTATACCATCATTTAAGTATAAAAAGTTCAACATTTACCTGCAAATGTCCTTGAACTAAAGAACAAAGAAAAATAACGAAGTATAATGAACTTCTCATATTCACATTTATAATATAGACTTTCTTTTGTCATCTAAGGAAGGGGCATTATGTTCTCTACAACAGGTTTTCTTTTGATGGAATCAGAGCTTAAAATAACAGTCCAACACTGGTCAATGTCAATGTACAGCCAAAAACATTTATCAGTCATTTTAAAGGAAACAGATATTTGGCTAGTTTTATTATCCACAAGTGTGCAATAACTGGTCAAAAGTGCTTTTCACAGTTCATCTTGACCAGCCGCTTTTTCAAGCCCTGCATGAGTGCAAGTTAAAATGTAAGAGTAAATATATGATTGACATCTTTTAAAAATGCATGATTGTTTATTACTTAATCTTTTAATCATGTTAATTAACAAAATTTAAGTATTGATATATAGAATAACTTTAAGATAACTCAACTTACTGTGGATTGAATAGTTACTATATAAAAAAAGTATATTTAATTCAACTTTCTTGGGTTTGTAACACAATTTTTGTTTTTGTAAGTTTTAAAATGAGATCTTAGAAAAAGAGATACCATATTAGGAAAGTGTTGCAGTCCGTTAAAACATTATCGAATTTAATTGATTAATAATGATATACGAATGCTGCATAATTAGCGATGTTTAATTTAATGCTCTGAGAAAGAAACCTGGGAAAGCAGTCCAATTTGAAATTTTCTAGGCCCAACTTACAATATATACAATAAAAATCTCCTTACTAAGTCATGGCTGATAACATATTCACACAGGTTATACTACAGAATGCTTGTTTTCACTCAATATACTGTTCTTTTAACTTAGATACAAGTATGGAATATATATTTACTAGTTTTTATGGATAGTCTTGGATTTTTTCTAGCTTTCTATTTTCTAGGTTCAATTTAAAGAGATATATTTTGATAGTTCAGAAATACATTCCAATGGTGGCATTAAATGTATTATCAAGTCACCCTGTTGGAGTTCCCTGCGATGGTTGACCAACCGATACGATAGCTCCAAGGTCTATACCATGTTGTTGCAGTTGAGCCCGTAAGATAGCATTTTCTTGTCTGAGATCTTCATTTTGCTGTCGTAACAACTCCATGTCTATTGCTACTTGCTCGTTATCTTTGATGCTTTCTTCCATTCTCGTGTTTGCTGTTCTCAACTCATTAATATAATCTACTGTCTTGGCCAGTATTCCTCCTTTACTCTGGTTATTAGAATGTGAAAACTAAAATTAAAAACCTGAAGTTGTTATAAAAACTAGTGCAATCTATATGTAGAAGTGTTAACTAAATGCAGTAGGTGGCTGAGCTGGAATCCAACAGCTTTATGGAGGAATAAATCCTATTCTGTCATACTACCCCTGTCAGTCAGGCTTTTTGGGTCTCGTGGCAGCCAAATCTGAAGCCATCTATTTTCAGATTTATGGGTAAGTCCACAATCAAACTCAGTGTCCTTCCCCTTTGGATAGACAACATTTTGGTACAGTCCTTAGGGGAAACACTCATTTTATGGTTGCATTTTCCACAGCCAAGTCAAAGTACCTAATATAAGTTTAGAAAACTGGGTCTTGAAGTTCAAGAAAAACTTAATAATCCTTTCATCAAATTTAAGTATAACTGAGTGTAAATAATAATAATCAGTAAACCATAGGATTTGTGGACTAAAATCATAAAAAACTAACCTGGCCAGCTTTGGTCTGATCACAGGCACAGTCAGGGACAACTTTAGCTAACTTTGTTATCCATCCATTTATTTTATCCCGTCTACGACGTTCAACTAGCAAGAAAGAACATAGTAAGTTACAGTTGAATTAGATCTACACAAGATAAGATAATCATGTCTAGTTCAGCTATGTTAATGCTAGCACAACAGGTTATGGGTCCAAGGTTATGATTAACTTCGTCATTTTTACACAACTTTAAGATATTTTGCCTAAAATTATTTGATATTTTGTACTGTTCTTAATGTGTTAAGATTATCCTTATAGTATTAGCAGTTAAGGACGGAAAACATTATTTTATTAGAAGAGTATAGAGTGTACAGCAAATAAGTCTTAATCACCTTCATTGTGGGTTTCTCGTCTTTTATCATCTCTTCCTCTTGTCCCTTCGATTTTGCTGTAAAAAGAAAGTTCGATCATTCGAGAAAATTCCATTTTGGCTCCCATCAGTAAAATGCGAGTTAAGATAAGAACATCACATGTGCTTCAAGGTGATCAAAGACGGTCACATGATTCAAGTCAAAACAAGATAGTCATAGGAAGACGGCTTGTTGGTCACATGGGATATACACTGAACATGTGACGGTAACAGTAATAAATCCTAGACAGTATTGACGGTATGATACAGCCTTCGATCTACGATAAAAGTCGGGTATTATAGCCAAGTAGACATTTGTAGTTACTGCATTAAATGTTCACACCGACAAGGGAAGGCATTGGGTCAGATTCAGCTGTTCTTTGACAGTCACTCTTAAATATATTTGTCACAAAAAGGAAAAAATAGAAAATTTTACTTTGAAAATGTATTATGTTATAGTGACAGTCGGTCAAAGGCTTTTAGCTCGTTCAAACTCTACAAGATAGTTTGGCAAATTATTTGAATAATTTGCGGTTTCGTCAAGCGACGCTCACAAAATACGTGAATATTCAACCTTCGGCTTAGTGGCTTGACAATCGAGAGGGCATTAATACATCCTCGACATCCATTTTGTTTGCACTTTAGTCCGATAGGTTTTGTTCGTTTTGATTAAGCTTAAATCTTTTCAGATCACACAAAAATAGCTTTCGTTCTTATTGTTTTAAATGATATATTCTTGTAAATATTCGTTTAGCAATAAATAAAATATGACGCTCTAACCAAAACATGTTAGGGTAACTCAACTTGTACATTTATTTGATTTTAGACATCTAGAAACGTTGTACAAGGCTTGATTTCACTCTACTTACCTTCCCATCTGGTGTGTTCTTGGCGCTATGGTTCTTTGAGAACTACTCTGCATGACTTCTTGAGGCGACATCATAACGTAAAATCCTCCTTCAAAATATGATAAAAAGAAATACTGAGTAACCCTCTCGCTAAGTTTTAGGGCTTGAAAATACGGGATAGAAGAGAATTCCTACCTGCAGCAGTTCCGACAGTAGTTATAGTTTGTGCCTCGGCCATTGTTATTGTTCCCGATAGCTGGGAAGGTGAAGATGGCTGCTGTAGGGATACGGGAATGCTTCGAACGGCATATGTATTGTTTGAATCAAGAGAGTCTCCTGTTCCTGCTTGCACTACGTTTCCAGCACCAGCTCCATCAGGTTGAGAGTGAAAGTAGGTGAATCGGTTGGCATCTTGGGGAGTATCAGTGTCAGAATGATGCGTCGGCGAAGAACCATTACTGAAAGGACTTTGAATCACCGTCTGAACCTGAGGTGTTTGGGAGACAAAGTTTGTTGGAGTACCAGACCCATCGACTCGGTCTCCAACGCCATCTGCAGATTGAACATGAACAACTCTTATCTGCTGACTACCTCCATCGAAGCCTGTACCTTGAACTTGCCCATTATTGTCTGCCCTATACTGAAATTGGATGGCATTTGGGTCAGCAACGAAGGGTGAATTGGTTTGTTGCCCAACAAGACCGTGTTCGTCGCCAACAGTTGAGACGGTCACCGTCACTGTTTCGGGTTCTGGTGAGACTTGAGTTGGATCAGAGCTTTTCGACTCATGAAGAGACGTCTTCTCTGCATCTAAGGAGCCATCGAGCATGTCCAGAGTGGGAGAATTCGAATGCGGAGCGCTGGTCATGGGGTCAAACAAACTGGTCATGTGAACAGGAGAGAAGAACGACTAAACTGACCACGAGGACAAGAATACATCACATGATAAGTACGTCACTCTTCCTCCACCCTCACCGTCACTACTAGCAACTGTCAATCAAACCCTCTCCTGTTCCTCTAGCGCACGTGATTGGACACGTGATAGCAGATGTTTTCCATGTGACTTGTTATAAAAGAGACACGTGATAATTCCTTTATGTCAACACGAAACAAAAAATATATTAAGAACGTGACATTTGATTGGCTGAATTTGACCCACGTCAATTAATTGCAAAACAAGCGATATTGTTATTTTCATCACACATGCGACAGCCGTAAGCTAAATATTCAGTCTGCTATCAGACTTACTGAATCTAACAGAATTTCATTTCATAAACTTTTTTTTTCAACTTGAATAATAGAAAAAAGGAAAATATTGAAGCTTTAAGTTTTATTACATTTGGCAAACATAAATTTGTCATATTCACCTCATATGATTTTCTAATTATAGAAATCAATTTAATGAGTTTTTAAAGTCTTTTTTTGGGGCAGGGGGTCTCATTCATTTATTGTCAAGGTCATCTGGTTTGATAAGAGTTTTCCAATGAAGAAATATAGGGATAATTGTATATATATTTTTTGTTTTATTTGTTAAAGAAACGGTGTAGTGGGGTATTAGTTTCTCTCTTTCCAGGTTAGGTGATATTTTTAAATTCAAATAATATTTTAAGATTCCCTTGCAATACAAAATATTTTAACATGTTCCCTTGGCTAGGCTCAACACCTTAGTCTAAAATTTTGTCTCCCCCTCATTTTTTGATAAAATTAAAAAAAAAACCCATTCTACTGATAAATAATTTTCAGATCCTCCTGAATATCACCTGCCCCCCCAGCCTTACATATTGGAGGAATGTTTGGTGGAATGTTTTCCCATTTCAATCCATGTTATCAATCCCTTGAGCTTTATATCTTCCTTTGAGTGGTTTTTCTTTCCTTTGTTTGTAATGCTTGAGAAGATACATTAATATGAATATAAATAAAACAAAGAAATAATAGAATGACACATGGTCTTAAATGGGAAAACATTATGCTCAAGATAAATGTGTCTTGATGAAAGAAAAGGATAATTATCTTGTGTGATGGGGGGGGGGGGGAGAAAGGGGTGTAGAAGATATCTTTACACCATTTTGCACTAATCCAACCAAAAGATGATATGAAGCAAAATATATGTCAATTGAATTTACTAGTCTTTACATTAAATGTACATAGGTAGTCAACATATACTCAAGTGTTTTTTTGATTAGTAGTTGGATGTACAACACTGATAGTAGCATTAGCACCTGTAACAACAGATGATGGTATAGTAAATGTTCTCACAGCTGGACTGGTAGGGGTTGAAGGTACTACCCCTGTTGATACTATCAATAAAGGAGTTCTAGTGCCGACAGGAGTAGTGGGAGTGGTAGGTGTGGATGTGTTGGATAATTTAGGGATATTAGTAGATGTTTTTAATGTTAACACATTAGGTTTGAGAGCACTGATTCCTGCTGTTAGTCCTTGGCGTAGTTGGGCCACTTTTGTGCAAAGAATGCGGCCAATGATACCATAATCTGATTCATACTTTTCTGGGATGTCAGGTGGATGACGCATGCGAATAAGCACTCCTGGACAATGTTTCTAAAAATTAGAGTAATACAAGATAATGATTTTAATTACAATAACAGGGTCAGATCCAGGATTTGTTCAAGGGGATGGTGCAATAGGCCTTTTGCAGCTAATAGTCACATGCATATATTTCACATCAATAACAAATGAATTCAGCTCTTGACTATCCCACGGGAAAGGCTCTACTGGAAGGCCAACAAACTTTAAACTACGCTGTATTTTAAGATCCGCAATTGCTTTAAGATATAAAATGGTATTTTTAAATAGGTTTGGTGACAGTCCTACAAATTTTATGTAATTCTTTTTAAACAACCAAAGAAAGTTTTTTGTTTTGCAGTCCAATACAATCACATGATTGCAAGCTGCAAAGGGCCTATTGTAAAATTGACTGGAGTTGAATTTCAGGGGGCACATAATGTAAGGGACACATTAAAGGTCCTGAAGGCATATTTACAGTCGTTAAGGGGGGTATACCCTAACACCCCTAAATCAACCCCTGAGTAATGATAGTTATTTACCTCTATAAATTTGCAAGTAGTTAATTTTACAAGAGGAAAGAATGAATCACTCACCAGCAATAAATTTTTTAGGTTTTCAGCAGCATTTTTTTCAACAGGGTCTCCTTCTTGTAAAGCTTTAAATATCAGAGAATTCTCAATTTTGAGTCGAGGTACAACTAGAACTTTGGTAACTTCTTGTCCCAGTTCTGCAAGTCCTGTTATGGCTCCATAATGAGTTGCAAGAGGAGCCTTCTCTTGCTGTAGAGCCTGTCAATATTGATTGAAATACGCACAGGTTATTGACCAAGCTTGAGGTCCATATGGGGGATATTGATTGAGTCCTTTTTTGGTGTGTGCCTATGGACCGAGCTGTCTATACACACCCCCCCCCCCCCCCCCCCCCCCCCCCCCCCCCCCCCCCCCCCCAACACACCACAAAAAAAAAAGAAAAAAAACCCCCCCC
>JANTNT010032892.1:0-12769 GCA_024752375.1 Entacmaea quadricolor | reverse complement strand
AGTGACACATTTGCATATCCTGAGCCCTCACAATAACTCGTTTCTATGCTTCGCATATCCACGAGTTAAAAAGCAAACGATAGAGTTGTATCGTACTTTTCAAAATAATATTACTATTGCTAACTTCTAGTTAGTACGATACAACTTTTTAAACACATGTTTCGGCAACCTCTGCCATCGTCAGTTTAATGAAGTAATCATTATAACATAGACTTGCACGACAGGCCAACCACTTGGAAAAAATAAATTTAAAGTACACCGTTAGAACTTAGGAGAATCAAAGTACACCATTTGCTGCTCATTAACCGCACATTAAAATATATTCAAGCGAAGAAGCATTGTCTCGGCCGTGAAGGGGTACTCAATAACGTCGACGGAAATTCACTAGCTTTATTTGCGAAGGAAGTTTCATGAAAGAATTTAGCATGGACTGCGACAATCATGTATTTTATTTGGAAGGTTCTTCAACATTTTCGAACATTTATTAGGGTGTTGGTGCAATCAGTAAACGAAGATGGACATTAATTAATCTTTTATTGGCATTCATTAATCAATAGAGTTTAACCCTTTATGTCTTCTCTGTTGAGACATCTGTTGAGTAAATATGTTTGCATAAAGTTGTACTACTATTGGCAATTTAGTTGCGTGATGTGTTCGTGTTTCTTTCGCACGCCCTGAAAAGAAGTCTTTTTCGGAACTCACCTAGGAGAATGCCTTGTCTTCTGGCTTCATCTCAGTTTCTCACTAGCTGTTCCTGGTCTGGCCTAGAAAAGTGGGCTTTGACAACTGTCTTCAAGCAGTTAATTACAGAAATCTACATATAACAAAATGCAAAACTTTACTGAAGTCCCTGCCCGGCCCACTGCATGAAAGACAGTAGATGGTATTTATAGCTCTGGTGGTGTTGTAGTGACGTAAACAGTAATTAGTCGGTTGTAATTAGTAATGGTGTGAAGTCGCGTCGGTGTTGTCGGTGCTGTCTTTCACTCTCTCACTGTACTCTGAAGATGACTTCCGCTCAGGTTGTCGAAACGTCAGTCTCCATCAACAACAGTCTTTCTCAAGACTACACTCACCCGGACGATCACAGTAACTCACAATAAAGCAAACAGCAGTGCTAATTATACAATAGACATTCTAATTAACCAGCACGATTGAATCTCTGTATATCCAATAAGAAGAAAGCTACTGGTAAGTGCAAGTACATTTCCTCGAGCACTCAACTTTATCTTGGGAAAGGCCTATTGCTTCAAATTCGATTTTTTTACTTTTGCTTGATATTTTTTGGACTCAGATAAAATGTAGCAGCAAAGTAAATTGAAAATTTCTAAGTACTAAATGGAATTTCTATCGCAAACTGAACTAAACCGAATTTCTTCCTACTATTCATGTACAGAAAAGACAAGTTTAAAACCTTTAACCAGTTCTTTTCGTGCAATATCCTACAGACAGCCCAACAGAAAAATGCAGTGTTGTACAATTATTTCCATGAACCCACTCACCAAAGTTTGATATGTCCCCTACAGCACAAAATGCATTCAGTCCACATGTCTACATGTACATGGGCACGTGTAAACGCTTGCAAAGCGTCTAGTTCTTTTGAAAGAATGTTGGTATGCGGTTAGCGAACTACAAAAGTTGTAAAATAAAAATACAGTTAAAGTGACGCGGTAGTTTTATCAAAGCGAGCAAGGATAAAGTTGAGCAAAATTGAATTAGTTGGGATTCACCTTATTAATTATTCGTAGATTCTAAACTGCATACAGAAATGCACTAAACTGCATACTTGTTTGAAACGATAGAGCTGAAACATCGTAAAAAACGCCTTTTTTTTTTTTTTTTTTGATAATTCAAAAATTGTTTTTCACGACAATTAAAGTTCTCGGACTCGCATTCTATCTTAAGAAATATACACAGCTATTCAAAAAAGTTTTACGGGGCGAACGGCGAATGGCGGTCGGTGATTGGCGATTGCACGACTGAAAGGAACTGTGGGGCACTAAGAATATCTTCATATTCATTTCCAAAATACTTTTAAAATGTCTGCACCACGTTTTAAGGTCTTCGCTGAATGGTGCGGTTCCTTTTGGTCGTGAAATCGCCAATCTCCAATCGCCGTTCGCCGTTCGCCGTTCGCCGTTCGCCCCGACAACCTTTTTTGAAATAGCTATATAGCGACACTTACGCTGACGTAAGCTATTTTTATTGATATTTCCAAACTGATTGATTGGCTGATGAAACAAAGCAGCTTGACAAGAGCTGTTGTAGTAATGGTTAGCAAATTAACTTCACAATAAAAATGTGATGTAATGTTTTGTAAACAAAAAGTATCGCTATATTAGACACGACCTCATATCCAGTATCTTCTCTTTATTCAATATGGCGGCATTTCCTTAAGACAATGTTGGTATAAAAGGCTTAGATAAACTCCGTTGTCAATTCAGTTCAAGAGACGTGCACGCCTGGTTTCCGATTTTGGAGGGAAATAACCTTAAGTGCCTCTTGTTCGCGCCGAAATGCAAATAAGAAAGGAACGGAAAATGCGTTACAAAATGACGAAAAGAAGTGGGACTTTGAGTACATCATCGACAGCCTGCCATGCTGGCTGGAGAGAAGACACTGAGAACGAGGTTGCCGAAGACACTTAACTGCACATGTTTATATGTAAAGGACCATAAATCCTATCAACTGGAAAATTAAAATGTTTAAAAATCTTTTTTTAAGTTTAAAGTTCCTTCATTAACTGGTTATAATGGTGAATAAAAAAGAGCAGGTTGGGAGTGCCCAACATCGTTCTCATAGCCTGTGGTCCTTTTGATCTCTTTCTTTTCGTTTCCATTAAATAAAGGATCAAACACTAGGGCGAGGGCATTCTTAAAAATAAAGGCCGAAGCCGAGGGCGCAGCCCGTGAAACACTGCGATCGAAGAGCAGAAAGTTTTGAATGAGATGAAGATGAGAATGCCCGAGCACGTGCGTTTGATCGGATTTAATAACCAGACTTGACGCTATATCATTGTTTCAATGAAAAATTGGTAATTGCATAGATTCGTGGTTTAGGAACAATGGATTCGTATTTCAATGAAAAGTTCATAATTGCACATACCATGCAAATTCGCAATGACTAGCAATTTTGGCTTATATTCAGCTCAATCACCGCTCAATAGACCTAAGGAAGGTACGTTTTTTACTGGGGGGAGTACTTGAGCCTCAGAGGGGAGGGCCATTAGTCATATTTTTAGACTCAAGGGGAGGGTTATCTCTTTTAATACACTTAAAGCAAGGGGAGGGCCATTCCCTTTTTTCTCATTCCCAAATTGATCTATTGTAGTTTTTATATTGGTTTCTTATATACTCAAAATTTTTCGCTCGCTACGCTCGCATTTAATAAAAAATAATCATCTTTGAAGAACAAAACTTGTACCAAAAAAGTTGTGATGGCCAAAAATATATCGAAAATTTGCTCTCTTCACTCGCACAGTTTTGGAAAAGTTGCATAAAGTCAGGAGGGGGAAAGGTAAATGCTCATTTGCATTTATCTTACAAATTTATTAAAGGAACTAGTACATCAAAAAAAGTATCTCCTAGATACGAACACCAGCTATAACTGTTTATGTTTCTAATGAAAATATTCGGCTTATGCGCTCGAGATTGTTCTGCTAGCCGGCTCTCCGGTGTGTTTTCCGAATAACTGAACTGTTAGAATTCCGTGTTCTGTACTCCCACCGACAAAAAAAACTTTCACAAAGTGAACATTGTTAAAAACTATTAAGACCACCAGAGGGGGAGGGTCATGTGTAATCTTGTGTAATTCAAGGGGAGGGTCATAAGTTTAGTTTTGAAATGGCAGGGGAGGGTCAAGATTTTTTTTGAAAACATTGCTCCGAATTCTCAAGCCCCTCTTCCCAATAATAAACGGACCTCCCCTAATCTGCGATTGCGTTTTTTTTTTTAGTTGTTGTTGTTGTTGTCGTTGTTGTTGTTTCAGACCACGTGTCATTCCCCTGAGCAATATTTCTTTTTTTGGTGAGAAGATACATTAATATGGATATAAATTAAACAAAGAAATATTGCTCAAGGGCATGACACATGATCTGAAATGGGAAAACATTACACAATCGCGGGTTAGGTCTATTGCTTCACATTCTGCCAAGGTCGCGAGCATCGTGGATTTTGAAATACCAAACCTGAATATAAACATCGAAGTTTCAGACTGGCTAGAAAACTCTCATTATCTGGCGTCCATTTTGGGTCATTCTGATACCGAATCAAAGGTTTAAGAGAACAGTAAGAAAGAAAATGCTGAGATAAAGAAAAATTCTTTTCGATTTGCTGAACCGTTGAGAGAAGCAGAGTTACCGTCATAAATCAAGCTTCCCAAAATCGTCGCTTTACAAGAATCCTTGGGCCGTTAAAATTTTTGAAATTAAAAATGAAAGTTTAGATGGAAATAAAAAAATGTGTAAATCTTAGTTTTTTGTAGAGGAATGTGAGAAAGTACAAATAATTGGCTTTCACCTACGTCGTCGACAATTTTCTAAGGACTTATATTTAACAAAGCCTCAGTAGGCCAAAAGAACAGCCAAAACCATATATTTTTAGCCATAGCTTGAGTTAAAAGAAGTTGGGGATGCGAAGATATGAGATTATATTATATCAATTATGCTAATAATTTAGTTGAAATGTAAGGGTCTGCCATCTTGGTGTCCCGTTGAGGGACAACAACATGGCGGTCAAATCACGAACACTGAAAATATTTATGTTGCAAACATAAGCAGTGTTCATCAAAATAAAGTTACCCATCATCTACTAAAATAAAAATAAAATTTCGCTAGTTCTATGGCTTTGAAAATCATGATATAACAGTATTAATAAATTCAAAACCATGCTTAAAACATTTCTATTTAAAAAAGCCTATGATTATTAATTTACTATGATCTGATTTTTTGTCTTATTTTAAATTTTGTGCAGATTTTCCTTTTTTCCTTCAAGTTTTATTTATTAGTTTAATTATTATACATATATTTGATTTTTATTCCTATATTTAAATATTCTTGTATTATCGGGTTTAAAACCCGATAAAACACTCCTGTTCGTTTATTAAACACTACATAATCAAAATATCCAACGAAAAGTATTGAGGCGAATAGTTTGGATTTTAGCTTTTTGATGACGTTACGTAAAAGCCAATAACAGTGTTGTTTTTAAAAAACTTTGAATAGACATGCATGAAATCCAGCTATAAACAAGCTATCAAATTTGACTAATTAGTTGTCTTAGTCAGTCCCCAGGACAGGTCTATATTATTTTATATAGACGTTTACCGGGTACATTATTCAGCCCCGAAAAATAAGGGCTTTGCACGAGGACAAAAACTCCCATTAAACAATGAGATAACAATGAGGTTATTAATAATCGTACATACGATGTACAAATCTACGTATAAACCTCTGTTATTCTGTTCACAAATACTACGTTTGGGCGCTCTCCTGATAAATACCAAGATTTTGAATAGCAAAGCAAGCAAACAAACTCAAACTTCTTGAGCTAGCGCTTGGGAATGCTGTAATTCCGTCGCCTTGGCCGGGAACTAGCATTTATGCTTGGTCTTTGGTTGCGTTACGGTCAAGCTTTTTTTTTGATATGATGGTTGTGCTCTATTTAGTATTTGTTGTGCATTGGTTATCCTTTGATTTCGCTTGTTCTTACATCACTTTTGTGTGTTTAACATTTGTATTAAACAGGATTGTCCAACCTGGTTGTATGAGAGGTTTTTGTTGATTCTCCTTTGTTGAAGCCATTCAAATAAATGATCATTGATTAGTTCAGTCATAACAACCTATTAAAATATAAAACAAAACAATGAACCTTTATCTAACGTTTCATCACAGGTCTTGCAACAAAAGGTCACATAGTACAAAGTCCCCTTTTGTTCTGAAGGCTGTCGCTTTTTTGTCATTCAGCGTGGCGGGTTTTGTACCAAGTTTGGCCGGTTTTGACCAGTTGTTGCTACAGAACTTATTTTAAGGCTTTGTACACACTAAGATGTGGTTGTACGTGGGAATAACCATTAGTAATCACATGTGTTTCTTCCACGTTTAATTTAGAAAAAGCACTAGAAATAATTTAGAAGACGCTCTAGTAGTGCGAAAGCTCGGCTTTTTCTAAAATTAAACGTGGAAGAAACATATACATTTTACTATTTGTACACACTTTTGTTTCAAAAATATCTATGTTTTTAAGAATATATCTTTTGCCTTAAAGCCTTTCCCAAAGGTACAAAGAAAAATGGATTAATCTTAAAATAATTAATTTGTGAGTCTTGTTTCCATGAACAAACCTCCATTTTTATCGTTCTTTATGGAATGTACTCCATATTTGTGAAACAAAACTAAATATGTATTGTCTAATAATTCCTGCAAAACGGTAATATCACTTGAGCAGAATATTGGGAACCAAAAGCAAATTACTCTATGCGTCTTTATTCTAACTAGCTAACTAATTAGTAATTGTTTCACGGATGTATTGCTTGATCTTAAAAAAAAATATTTTAGTGCCTATTTGAATTATGGGTGGTCAAATGATTAAGAGAACTTGCTTTGCACCACCGTGTAATTTCTTCAGTTTTTCAGCGTAATCAGTTTGCTTTTGAATTATGACTTCATTAAAATCATGTTACCTCAGTTGTCACTTGTTCATAGCGTACTTGATTTCGTCTCTTGTTTGATCCCATCCATGAGTGGTTACAACTTTGTATACTTCCATCACAAGATGAGGAAAATAATCGAGAAACACAAAATCTTCAAGTAACAATTTTCTGATTATAGTTGAACGCTTGTCTTCAGAGACGTGTGAGTACGCATTTCTTATGAACCGTACTAACTCTACCACAGAACAAGTATCGTAAGATTTTCTCTTTTGCGTCATTTCAGCGTAAATAGCAGGCATGTGTGAATAGTTAGGGTCGTTCCACTTTCCATATCTGACTATGGTGTTGAAGCTCTTCTCTAAGTCTGCTTCTACAACAGTTAAACAAGTTGATTTTCTTGCACGTGGGTATTCAAACACCGGCTGATTACCAACAGCAGTAAGGAGATCGATTTTTTTCTCTTGTGACCAGAACAATGGATGATTAAGTGCTTCACTTGCCGTTGGTCGGTCACTTTGTTTGCTTTTAAGCATGTTTTTTACCATATGAGTGGTTTCGGGAAAATGAGAGTTATCCCATCCTTCCATGTTACCACTGATGATGTTCGCCTCTGTTTCGTGAGCAATTTGAAATTCTCCTTTATTGAAACAGTTATCTGGAGAAAATGGATGTTTTTTTACGGACAAGAGGTAGTGAAGCAGAAGTCCACATGAAAACATATCGGACGACTTGGAATGATCGTTCTCGGACTTTAACACTTCAGGAGCTATCCAAGATCTGGTACCAACATTACTACCATATACTGTGGTGGAGTCAGTTAATTCAATACGACGGCTTAGACCAAAGTCAGCAATTTTCAAACATAGTTTAGGATGCGTTTTGTAGAGAATATTACCAGGCTTGAGGTCACGATGGAGAATATTCTGCTTGTGTAAATAATTCAACCCCTTAACTATATCTTCACAAAGTTGGACACCTTTTACTTTGTTAAATGCGGGCCTGTCAAGATACTCGTCTAAACTTCCTTCCATCAATTCTAAGACAACGTATGAAAAGTTTTCGTCTTCAAAGAAATACAAATAACGAACGACTTGCTCGCAGTCTGCAAGAACGGTAAGATTTTCGATTTCTCTTTTGTCTTCTGGTCGTTGAATAAGTAATTTTTCAAGGCGTTTTATGGCCACTTCTCGGCCATCCTTCTCATTGATTCCAGCAAAAACATGACCAAATGAGCCATTCCCAATGTGTTCTTTGTGCAGCCAAAATTCATTGACTACATTACACTCTTGTCGCTTAGCTACTTTACACAACTTTTCCTCGTATTGTACAGAAACGGGAGCCCAAGGAATGAGTACAGGTACTGTATCAATATCGATAGGTTTTGTAAGGAGATCTTCGAGTGGTGAGCAAGTTTTCGCTATGTCCAGGCAAGACTTACCATTAGCTCCATACAAACGAAGCACCTTCAAGATTTCACAGTGAACATTAGAATTGCAAGTTGCTGAAAATGCCTTGTTTCCCTCTACAACGTCGTCGAACACACCAGTTTCTATTATGTTTTTACAACAGAGGCGAAGTGGTGCAGTTGCAGTGGTGGCACATTTCCTCGACTTCAAAATTTCTTGGACGACAACTGTTTTCCAGTGTGTTCGAATGGATTTATCTTTACAGATTGCATTCAAAAGGGAAACGGTAACTGCCTCGGATTGAGTGTAGTTCTCCTCGCAAGCTATATCAACCAGAGATTTAGCAAGATTAAACGCCTGTGACTCGATGAGAACACTCAAAACAGTCTCACCATGTCTGTCAGCTGTCCATGGATCAAGTCCCATGCCGATAGAATTTTCCCAAAATGATTTTGGGTCTTCTGAAACATCTGGATAAAAACAGTCGAGATTTTTCACAAATACTATATTCTTTACTGCAACGAGGAGAGGTAGACGTCCTGATGAATCAACATCATTTGGGTTTGCTCCAGCTTTTATCAGGATCTTAACAGCGCTCCAAGTTTTGCAGAGATGCAACGGAGTTTCATCATTCTCATTTTTAGCACTGAGTTTTGCTCCACAATTTGAAAGATAATTAAAAAACTGCTGTAAAAGATTTTCAAAAGCGTATTCTGTAGTAACATATCTAGTGTAATCTTCAGGTGACAATAATGCCAGTGTTGCCCAAAGGTGCAGTGGCGAGTTAAGGTCGACATCAAGTTTGTTAACAGTGTTTCCTCTCCTTACTTTGGCAGGTCGAAAAACGTGCAAAAGTTTGAACATTTCATGAAGTACGTCCTTTCTTAATGTCTTATCGTGTAATTGAAGACCTTTTTGGAAGAGCTTTAATATCAAGTGAAAAACCGACTCTCCACTTCGTGATGTTTCTTCGATATTCGATCCATGTTTCATTAGAAACATGCACACTTTTACCAATGTTTGAATGGCTGGCTGAAATTTACTTTCTTCCAACTCACTCATATCTCCAGAAAGGCAAAACAGAAGAGGAGTTTGATTTTGGTGGTTTCTTGCATTAAATTGTCCCCCAAACTTCTGCAACCGATGACAAACGTCCATGACTGTCTCTTCAGTAGCACCCAACAACGGCAAACGAGTTGCAAGGTGAAGGGCAGTATTTCCATCTGAATCAGCACTGTTTGGATCGGCACCTAATTCAACTAGACATTGAAGAGCTTTTGATACATTGTTGTAGTCTTCCTCTAACAACATTATGATTAACTGCATTTTAGCTTTCTTATTTCTGCCAAAAACACCAATATGTTCCTTATACAAGTCAGCCAAATTCATTAAGGCCTTATAATGAATTTTATCAGGTTTCAATGGTAATCTGAGGATGTTCCTAAACATTATGTTTAGTAATGCTGTAGGAAATATTTCTCGTTTTACGGTTCCATACTTTGTGAACACATTAACAATTTCAGCTTGAAAAGTCTTCATATCAATTTTTGTATTCGATAGATATTTTTCCAGGACAATTGTCAAGATATCTACATTACAATTATCTTTCAAATGTACATATCCATTTCCTCCCTTCTCAAGAAGATAACTAAATGTATTTGACGAATTTATGTTTGCATAAAATATCGCAGTTCTGCCATAGATATCTCTCACAGTTACGATGTCATTACAAGCATCAACCAATGAACGAACGACATTTTCGTTGAAACTTTCTTGAACGGCATAAAACAAAGCAGTTTTACCATAATTGTCTGTTACGTTGACATCAGCACCAGCAGTAATAAAGGTACGAACGTTTTCGTAGTTACTTTCTGTTTTGATAAAAACAACAAAACTATCAAGTATTGTTGTATCGGCCATCTCATTTTCTTTGCTACATTGTAGAACCGCATGTATCAAAGCGGTTTTTCCATCATTATCAGTTATGTTGACATCAGCACCAGCAACAGTTAGGGCACGAACCACATTGTCGTCGTTACTTTGTTTGACGGCATTTAACAAAGCAGTTTGACCACTGTTATCAGTTATGTTGACGTCAGCACCAGCATCAATCAATGCATGGATCACATTTACGTTATTGTTTTTGACTGCATCAAACAAAGCTGGTTTGCCATCATTATCAATTCTGTTGACATCAGCACCAGCATCAATCAATGCAAAAATCACACATTCGTTATTGTTTTTGACTGCATTAAACAAAGCTGTTTTGCCATCATTATCAATTCTGTTGACATCAGCACCAGCATCAATCAATGCAAAAATCACACTTTCGTTATTGTTTTTGACTGCATTAAACAAAGCTGTTTTGCCATCATTATCAAACATGTTGAGATCAGCACCAGCATCAGTTAATGCACGAACTACACTTTCGTCGTTACTTTGTTTGACGGCGTTCAACAAAACAGTTTGTCCATTATTATCAGATATGTTGACATCAGCACCAGCATCAATCAATGCACGAATTACACTTTCGTTGTCGCTGTTTTGGACGGCATAAAATAAAGCTGTTCTATTCGATTGATCTATTATGTTGACATCAGCACCAGCACTAATCAATTCACTAACCACACTTTCGTTGTTACTTTGTTGGACGGCATCAAACAAAGCAGTTTTGCCACAATTATCAGTTATGTTGACATCAGCACCAGCATCAATCAATTTTTGAACCACACTTTCGTTGTTACTTAGTTGGGCGGCATCAAACAACACAGTTTTGCCACAACTATCAGTTTTGTTAACGTCAGCACCGCTATCAATAAATTCACAAACCCAGTTTTCGTTGAAACTTTTTCTTACGGCATATAACAAAAAACTATTTCTATCACGTCTCTTGACTGACATCAGCACCAGCAACTTGTTTTCCAAACTTACATGAAACAAACAAGTTGTTTGCAATTGAAGTAGTTGTTTCTTGGTTGTGTGTTATAGTTATTTTTTACATGAATGAAGGATGAAGTATAAAGCTATTTAAAAATGAACATTCCAGTTGTCATGTTTGAAGAGCTTATAGTGATTACAAGATTTTGTCATCTATCCATGAAACTTCGTCTGCAATGATCAAAGGATATGGGACACTTAACGCAGGAAGTCCAGTGTGACTTGTGCAACAAAATATTTGAATTAAATACAGGGTTTTTTAACAAAAATATTTTGTTTTGTCTTCCAAACAATTACTGCGGTTTTAGAACTTGGTTTATTTCTCATCCACACATGCGACCTCGAAATCTACGAAAGAAACAAATAGTAAAAATACTTGTATTATTTACTTAAGCTGAGCTAAATGCGTGGTTCAAGTACATGCAAATATTAAAATTTGTACATTACGAAGGATAATTATTTAGAAAATAGAGTGGTTTTGAAAAACCCCTGAAACAATAACCTTTTTACCGATATGGCGGCCATTTTAAATTTTATTGTTTTCATCAAGACATTATGGGATGTCCAAGGGGCAAATGGTGGAAAAAATAAAGACAGTAGAGAAGCTATAATGTACTTTATTCATATTTCAGACTATCCATTTTGTTGTACTGCTCTTACTTACAACATGTGATGTATATTATAATTATACTTTAAAGTATAATTGTTCTAAAATTCACTGCTTTTTTTTTTTTTTTTTTTCTTTTTCTTTTTCCTTCCTGGATAAATACTTAGTAATTGCCCCCTGGGCATTCCATAAATCAATATGGCTGCCGTATCAGTTAAAAGGTCTGTTACTAGCGTATAGCGTATTTAGCAGTAATAAAATTTTATTACACTGTCTTTAATCATTTGCAAATACTGATTTCGCATACAGGAATACTATTTATGAACTAGAACAATATTAAGAGTGACTGCAATAAACCCGTGCAACAAAATATAATAGTCCATGTATATTAGATGCAAAGAAACAAAAGAAAACAAAGGGCTTTATGATGCATAATGTGTATTAGGTCTAGTAGAGTGGTTTTCATTAACCCGTGAAACAAAGTGTACCAATTAAAGTGTAATAGTCAAATAGACACAAAAGAAACAATAGAATTAGAGTGTGATAAAGGGTAATACACTAAAGTGTATTTCACCGGTCAATGAAAACCACTCTAATAGACCTGTAAATACACGTTATTATATAGTAACTTAGAGTAATTGTTTCACGGGTTTTTAAAAAAACCAGTCTACATATCGGGTATTCGGACATATAACGATATCATTGACAACAAAAGTAAACGACTAAATTCTTAAAATAAAGTTTGGCTTGAAATAAATTGGATAAAACAAGTGAATGAGTTAGATGTACTACCATTTGAGATCAAGTATATAGTGCAAACATTTTTATCGTTTTTATTACGTTTGTAACTTGATAATTGTCTGGCGGGCAGGCGAACTTTGAAGTGCATTGTTTCGAGTTTCATGGGGGACATAAAGGAACCTGTTGAATTGTTCGTAGAGGAATAGGGGATTGTCTCCCGGTTCAACAGCCTATTCCAATCGGAACATACTAACATACTAATTAACTTCTAATGATTGTAAGTTGCCTTACTATGCAGCCCATAAAGTCCTCCACTAACGAAATAGAATTGTGAAGCGCATTGAGACGTTAAGTGAGATTGCGCTATATTAAGCACCCATTATTATTATTAGTAGTAGTGGTAGTGGTAGTGGTAGTGGTAGTGGTAGTG
>JANTNT010032781.1:0-12772 GCA_024752375.1 Entacmaea quadricolor | reverse complement strand
GCCTCGGGCTGCGCCCTCGGCCTCGGCCTTTATTTTTAAGAATGCCCTCGCTCTAGTGCTTGATCCTTTACTTAATATAAGATACAAGTTTGTACGAGGGTAACATGTTACTACTGTATTTGTACTGAATAGATGTAGCAGAAACAGATGAAGATAATAAACAAAACCAACTTTTACAGAAGTATAATAAAACAAGGACTTCAGATAATCAGAGATAGCATCATCTTATCTATTATCCACTTATCTGTGGTAAGCAACAAGTACTTAAAAGTAATCCAGTCTGACAGACAATAGAAAATTTATTTTATGTTAAAATTATTCTTCCTATATCCTAGTAGAAACTCACTTCATTAATTTTAAAGCTGTTTCTTAATTAATTGTTCTAATGGTTTATTGTCTGTCAAAGTTTCATTTTCCAAAAATAAAATATATGTTGAAAGAATGAAATAACAATGTGAAACTTTAATCTAGCTAATTTTGTGAGAAAGATAACACATGACGTTATCTTGTCATTTTAATTCTAACAGGAAAACCATAATATGAGAACAAGTTATTGAACTAAAAAAATGTTTAATTTAAGCTGGCTTTTGACAAAGAGTTCACTTAAAGTGAAATAAATATTTTCCTTTGTGGTTTAATTGATCATTCAGGAAACAGAACTGTGGTTACATAGGACATTCTTAGAATGGTTGGCATAGTTTTCAAACAATAACAATTACTACAGGTAAAAGCCATGTGTTAGCATTGTAGTTATTTAATTCATATGGGAAACAAGACTCTCTTGTTATGAGCATGTCTGCAGGTATTAGGTGTTTGTCTTAATTTGAGCAGATGGTATCAATTTATTTACCATAACTTAAAACAGAATAATTTCAACAAAAATGAATATACAACCAAAATGAACAGAGTTTTTAAGAAAATAGAAATGGGAAAGTTTAATAAACTTAAATCAACAGAACAAGAAACTTTAAATTAAAAAGAAGAGTAAACAAATGATTATTGTTCACCTCTTATGCAAATCACACTTATTCAAATTGTCAATTATTTATAAGTTCTTTTAAAATTCAAGGGCTTTTTAGGTATTCATCTAAGAAACATCTGGCCTATCATTGTGATTAAGAAATTATGCCCAATTCTTTGAAACAATATCTAAATTATTGATATTAGATTCAGCCAATCAAGACAGAGAACTAATTCTCTTATAGGACATATCTCATTTCCTGGGCTATAACTGTTGCTATGGGTTGCCATAATATATCCGAATTAAAAATGAATTTTGTCCCATGATATTCTACTTTATTAGCTCAGTCAGTTTCAATTGGCCTAGCAATTATTTTGGTGAATAAATTCCTTTGGTTCTGATGATTCAAAAAATAAAAATCTTTTTGAAAATGTCTTTTTTTGTATAAATTAGGGGTTAAAATGATTTAAAATAATAGAAAACTAAATAGAATGAAGTTGGAGAATTTGAAGGAGAAATTCTATTTCTTGATATTTTGATTTTTATAAATTATGCTGTTAAAACTGAAGCAGAACAAAAAATATAGAGTATAGAAAACCAGACAAACAGACCGATCAAGAGAGTATATTATAAAGACATCACAGACATCAATGTAAGTTAATTATAGTTAAAGACAGGATATCAAACACCAGGTTAAAAATATGTGAATAGAGTTTTATTACAAATAAAAGAGGTTATAGTTATATATAGGTAGAGAATATTTTATAGATGTGCAAATATATATATTCTGTTACAGGAAAGTCAAAGAGAGGTTTAAAAAATTGGTAAAAAATCTGAAACTTTTGGAGGAGAAATGGAACATTTCCCACACATGAGAATTAAATGACATCCCCCTATTAAATGCAGTGTGATATCATTTTAATAATTCTGCAGTCAGCGAAATACCACTTAATTTTGTGTGATCAATAGTTATTATTATTTGTATATTATTAGATGTATTTAAGTTGTCCTCATAAGGAAATGAATCAAAGTTCCACTAAAATTAATGTTTATTTACAATATAAAGTTTTCCTCAAAACCACATTTCTAGTTATTATTATTATGGCTATAAAATGCTTTAATGTTGTTTTTTTTAAACCTTGAAACACACATTTTCTTAAAAATGTGTTGTCCTTTAAATTAAGTGTTTAGAACATTAATAACAACAAGAAGAACAAAAGAATTATAAATTATCCTTGCATGGCTAAATTCCTCTTCTGCTATTATATTCTATTGATATTTGTTAATAATAATAATATTATATTCCATTAAAAAGCAACCCATGCTGATTTCTATATGTATAATTTTATTAATTATACAATTATATTAGGTTATTACAAGTATATATTAAGCTGCTTAATCAACCTCTGTCTCTCTCTCTCAAGAAGCTATAGAGTATTTTCACTCAATTCCTGGGGAATTAATTGACAGTGGGGCAATGTTGGTGTATCTTGCGTAACGTAACAAGAAGCTATTGACGAATACAGTGTTTAAGGTGAATGTCGATATGAGCCAAAGAGGGCATTCACATGCATAAATACTGCCGAGTTTCCATGACAACCTTCAATTTTTTTTAGAAGGAACCATTGGCATTTTGAATTTCAAGAGTGCAAAACCCCAATTTTGGGACCCCATAACTTTTTTTCAATTTTTGGAAAGGGCATGTAAAAAAAACTTCATTCAAAATTTTAAAAAGTGCATGGATTTTGCTAATAAAAAAAGCCAGATTTGTACAATTTTGGAACTCATTTTAGCCAAAAATTAGAGACCAAAAATTATTGCCATGGAAGGAACAAAATATTAAAATTTTATTGGTTTTTCACATAGTTCTTTGTTAAATCCAATTTAGTTTCATAATATGACGTATAATTTAGGTTTTTCTGAGAAATTTGGCTCAAAAGCTCCATTTATTTTTTTGTTATGAATTTTTGAATGCATTTGGTTTTTGCCTGTTTTCTGTCAAAAGTTTGCGAGCATGCATGAATTAATCTTGATATCTCAAAAACCACCTCTTTTTCTTTCATATTTGAAATCAGCATTGAATTTTGATTCAAAAAAGTATGATTAAAAATTTTTTCATGGATTTCTTTAACAGCAGGCAATCACCTTAAGGTACACTAACATGGCCGCCATGAAAACACTCTATAGAACAGATTTCATATTGGTGGAAAAATTTCATGACCTCAACTCCAAATGGATTTCATTTTAAACAAATTATAAAGCATGGAATGCACACTATTTAATCACAATCCTCAAAGCATGACTTTACAACTTTTCCACTCAAAGTCTGCTGTATAACCACATACTATAATAATACTAATAATGATATCTTATATAATGTAAACTATTCATAAAATATGGTATTGTCTTTGCTAAAAACAAGAATTAAAATATTGCAACCAGAGTACCGTACACTACTAAATATAAAGTTCTAAATTGATTTTGATCTCTACAATAGTATTTCTAAATTCAGATATAGAATGTTAAGTATGCATTCCAAACAAATAAAAAAGCTGATCAATATCAAAAAGTTGATATAGTGTGACCCAAAAAACCAAGGGCACCAAGAAATACTTTAGGAATGCTTAATATATGTCCTTGTAACCTTGCAGTTAGGGAAATGTTTCTGATTTGCCAATGTACATTTCTAGAATATTTCTTAGTGCCAATGGTTCTCAGTTGTGGCACATTGTAAAAGGTCTTAAAACAATAGTTTTGTGTATAGTTTGTAAGAGAAATTTGTCAATGAGATACAAAAAAAATTGAGAACTTTGCATGTACATATTTCATACATTTTTTTAAAATTCAACTTTTACCCATCAAACTGTACTTTTTAGATGCAATATTTATATATGTACAGCACACTTTTGCCGACCCTAATTCCACCCATCATTGAAGCTCGGAGTCAGATTCTGTACCTTTTCCATAACTTGTAACCTCTCCATTTTGTACTTTAGCGACACTTGTGAATGTTATTTGTAGTGGTCCAGGGCTTGTTTTGTTATGGTAGCCATTTGTTTGCTCTTCAGCTGGTTCATTTGGTTGTGAATCCATCCTATGTTGATAACATTACATGTACATGTAAGCAGACATAAAAGATAAGCTAACATTTACTTGAGAAAGGTTTTCAAGGAACAATTATTTCTGTACAAATACCATAAAATTTCTAGGTATGGTGAAAACAACTTATATTTATTGACATAAAAATCCATTTTTATTTGTTTATTTTTATTTTTATAGTTTAAGGGACAGTTTTAATATGACAGGAGAACTAAGATTTTAAAGGGGGCTTCAAATTTCTGCAAGATATAGAGGGTGGGCTTTTTATTTTGGGGATGGCTAATTGAAATTTTCATTACAACACTAGTGAATCTTTACACTACACATTGGGGGAGGAGTTGCAAAATTTGACAAGTTCAGAAATAAGGGGGGCCTGAAAATTTCATATTCTAAAATTGGAAATCTTTATTTCCCCCCTCATTAAATGAATGTTCCCTTATAGTTATGCACATATCAGCGGCTTCCCAGGGGGGGCTAACCCCAGGCTAACCAAGGGAGATGTGGGGCATTAGAGGGGGTTTGGATGCTAACACTGCCCCTGGGGTTGGGAAAATGCCTGACATTGTTTTTGGTATACACCCTATTCATATATCTCTGGAAGATGCACAGAGACTGGTAAAGATCGACATGAAAATGAGGCATGTTGTCCCTGGACGTATCTAAGAGTCAGTATATAAATGTTTTCATCCAGTAAATCATTTTGTATTTATAATCTACAATGCCACATTAATACAAAACGATTTACTGGATGAAAACTTCTACATACAGACTCGAACATCATACGTCCAGGGAAAACTTGCCTCGTTTGAATGTTAATCTTTACCAGTCTCTACATGTTTTCCAGAGATATGACTAGTGTGTATAAAAATGGTCTGAGATATATCTCAAAAAGATGTAGGTCATGGAAGATTCTAACCAGGGGACATTGAAAACAAAGATTTCCCCACCCCCCAGGGAAAATCATGAAGATTGTTTCTAGTATTTTACAATCTCCTTGGTTAGCCCGGGGTTGGCCCCCTTCATGGAAGCCACTGATACGTGCATTATATTTGAGTTTTTCCACCAAACTTCATAATGATATTTTTCTTGTTTTTGTTCATAAATCAATTAATCCATGTTGGCATTTTATGTACAATACCAACGGTTTACATCACAATTACTAACTCCCCATGATAAAAATAACAAGTGAAAAAAAAAATACATACTGTCAGTAATTTTCATTTAACATTCTATCAAGTAACACTGAAATATTTATGGCAATAATAAAATTACCATAAGAATATGTTCTTAGCTATTTTTATAATAATTGTACATAATATTAAGAATTTATTATATCTATTTTTCATTTTATTTTTCAAATGTTATTGCAAGTGCACATCAGCTTCTTGGCTGCGTTTATTACCAGGTAACCTGATATGCTAAATAAATTAAATTGATTTGATTTGAAGAATACCTAGTATTATTACACCACTGGATCTTTCCTAATTAGTTTCAATTTAGGGTAGCATGGGTGGTCTATGCTGTTATGGTCTTGTCCTCTCACCAATGCAGTACTTTAGTGCAAGGGGTCCGTGGATCGAGCCCCGCATGCAAAGTCTTGTATGAGTTGAGTTTGTTTGATGTGTTGTTCTCTCCTATGCTACAAGAGTTTTTCTCTGGGTTCTCTGGTTTTCCTCCCTCCATAAAAATCAACATGTGTTACAAATACTGAATGTAGTGGTAGTGTGTGTGGAGTGAACCCAACGGAAGAGCCTCTTATGGGGAATTGTGGTTGTAAAATATCAGGTTTTTTTTTAATTAACACAAAAAAATGGCTCCACGTCAAGATAAGTCTTGACATTGTTATACATTTACAGAACTATATCACTGAAAAGCTTAAGTTTGACTCAGAAGCAATGTTTACATACCTGTCAGGGTCAGGGCTGTCCCGCAGTAGCTCAGGTGGTGGTGATGGCAATGTTTCAATAGGAGGTGCAGGAAATTCTTCCTGGTCATCATATGCCGATTCTACTGGCCTAAATTCCTCTGGTAAAACTTCATCATGTTCTTGTGGGGGAGGTGGTGGGGGAGAAGGCGATTCTATCCCATCAACTTCTATAGGAGTTGGAGGTCTTGGTTGAGGTTTGCATTCAATTTCAACAGCACCAGGTGGCAGTATGATGTCCCTTTCCTTCTCTTTGTTGCTTTCACAGGTGTACAGAACACTGTGCGTCAAGAATGCCCCACCATTCTGTGGAGGATGTTCACTTATTACTTCTTCCTGCCATTCTAAATCTGGTTGAGACACTGACGATACAGATGACTCATCTTTCATCATGTCTGGTTCATGATCAAGATCCTTTAGAGGGATGTCCTCATCAGGGTTCTCAGCAGACTGTACTTTGATAACTGGACCATGTTCATGCTGCTGTTCTTCTTCTGGTTCTTCTGTTCCATTCTCAACTGGTGCTTCCTCTTCTTGTTGTGGTTCATTTTCTGGTGTTTCCACTCTCGGCTGTTCTTCTTCCTCTTCTTGTTTCACTGGTGTAGACTCTAACACTCTGGTTTCAGCATTGCCAAATCCTCCATAAGGTCTTGCTGTAGACTGACTTGTACGAGGTGTATTGTTCCTGTTTGGTGTTTTCAAGCTCTGAGTTCTTTAGGACAAAATAATAAATGACAAATTTACAATGTACTTTTACCTCAAGAAACTAATGGGTTGATACTCTTTTCAATTTTCTAAATTCCATGACTTTTTCCATGACTATTTTAATTTTCCATGAAAAAAAATTACCAATTGACCAGTCTAACTCAGTCAATAAAGCATTTTATTATTTGATCAATTTTTAGAAAGACTTATTTAGTCTAAAAAAATTTGCATTTGTTTCACACAAAATTTTGAGCTAGTTTGTATGGGTTTTTACAGACCAAGGTTACAGACCCCATCATATGAATGTGCATGCCCGTCCATAGAGGTTATTTGATAACTGTTATTATCGATATGAAACTAACTAGTTTGAGTAAAGAGGTTTATAAGGTGTAAACATGCCAAGTGTAATGGGCCACTGCATTAAATTTTTGCACCCCCAGGGTTGAGGACCTAAGGAAATCCTGGGGGGTAAGGATTGAAATTAAACTGAAATCCTGAGGGTATAAGGTAAAATATTACTGGAAATCCTGGGGGTCCAGGAGAAGAAAATGGAAATTCTTGGGGGCTAAGAGCAAAATAAATAATAGAAACATGAAAATCCAGGCGGGGTCAGAAGAAAAAAATCAACTTCCTCAACCACAGGGGTACAAAAATGAAATGCAATGGCCCAATAAATAACAGAAACAAACATATACACAGATATGTAAAAGATGTTTGTAACAAAATGAATACATATTTAACACTTATTCCATGAAATTTAGTCATGCATGAGCTCACAGCTGAGGAGGTGTGTCGTGCCAAGCTGGCTATTAGCCATGTACAATAAGATTAAGTAGAATAACTGGAGTAGTTTGACCAAATTGCTTCACCATTTTGTTTACTTGGATATAATAATTAGTATTATAACTGACCTGTTAAAAGCTGGTTGTTGTCTGGAGTTTTCTTGAGTAGATTCAATGATTTGTTTTTGTGTGCGTCCACTAAATCTGTATGAAGAGCCCCTACTGAACACTTTCGGCCTGTGTTTTGGAGGACTTTGACTCTGTGATTGTCTATAATATTATATTGATATGAATAAAAATAATGGTTTGTTATTACAAACAATATCTTCGCTCAGATTTAAAAAAACATTTTTCTATATTCTACCTGAAAAATGCATGGGTTGAAATAGCAACTTTCCAAAAACTTTTACATGCATCTCTACTACCCATTTGAAACTCCACCACATCTTTGTAATGACCCTAATTAAAATAAAAAGCACTTAAGATAAGTAACATATAAATCATGTACATCAAAATTGATCAAAACTTTTTTTACTCAAGGTGTGGTAATATGTGCAACAAATTTTTGTTGTTGCAAGAAGTAGAACCCCACTCTACTCTTCACAATAAAGAAAATTTGTTAGATGTGAGGCGGTAATATGAGCAACATTCGCTCTGCAACCTGCAACACAACAATGTTATGTGACAAGTTGAATGAATTTGTTGCACATATTACCACACCTTCAATTTACTTCAGCTAATTTTTTAAATGGAGTGGGTGAAATGAAAAATGGAATAGGAAGAAACTGAACAAAATGGAATGGGAAGAGATGGAACAGAATGGAATGAGATGGAATGGAAAGAATTGGAACAGACTAGAGTGAGATTGAACAAAATGGAATGGGATGGAATGGAATAGGAAGAAATGGAACAGAATGGAATGAGATTGGACAGAATGGAATAAGATTTGACAGAATAGAATAAGATTGGATTGAATAGAATAAGATTGGACAGAAAGGAATGAAATGGAACAGTTCAATCAAATTCTTACAAATATTTCTGGATGGAGTTTGATAAGGAATCGTTTTCTTTTGAAGCTCAGCTTTCTGATTTTGGCCCTTAAAATATAAAATATCAATATTAACACCTTATAAAATAGAATATAATGAAAGATATACAGAACTGATACTGAAACAGATTACAAAAGTAGAAATAAATTACTTGTATACCATGACAATGTATTTATTTTAGATCCAGATTGAAAGACAAGTATTCCCATATTTGCAGCAGCTAGGTCAAGCTCTACATTATCTTTATCCTGTAATATTAATAAAAAGAAAATAATTATCCATCACCGACCCCTGTATTGTTTCTGGTACATTAAAATACATAGAACCTTTTCACTAAATTCCAATCTGGAGGACAAAACAAATAATATTTTTATTTTAAAAGGTTTCAATTCTCAAGAGAAGAAGACTCTTTTGTTCAGCCTCCAGATTGGGAGTTAGTGCTAACTGTCCATCATAGATGAGTTCTACTTACTCTAGCAGGGTAGAGTATGATGCCATACATTTCCAGTCTGCGAGCAACATCTAGAAGATTATAGTCACAATCTGATGGACTTAACCCCCTGTAAAACAAGTGTAAAGTTAAACAAATACAGGCAAAGTAAATTATAGGCTTTATAGAAATTATAGACAAAGAGCAGTGGATGTGATTGAGTCAATAAGAAAACCACAATTATGTACAAAATTATTGTTTCATATGGTTGATGTCTAGCATATTGTATAAATTAAGAAAACAGCATGGAAACAGGAAACGGCATTAATAGACCTTTCCTGAATTTGGTTGAGTGACCATGAAACAATGGTTAAAAGACGAGGTGGAGCTTGATAAATACAGCAACAGTAAATGTATGAAAACATCAAGCTCAGCCTCATCTTGAAACCATTGTTTCGTGATCACTCAACCAAATTTGGGAAAGGTCTATTTATTACTATCAAAATTGGATGTCCTTTGAATCATGGAAAAAAATGACCCTATTCATGCTTCACTTCTCATGGCTTGAATCGTGAATAAAATGATCATATGATTAAAAACTTTTTCTTGCTGCTGAAAACAACCACCCCTAGTTCTAATATGTTGAGTAAAAGACTGGAAAGCAATGATTTAAGGAGCAATATTATTTATTCTGTTATGAATAGAGGAATAGATTTTGTATCTGGCTTTTTAGTGGAAATTTTATTATGTCAGTACCATGTTTTCAGCGGCACAAAAATTTTTTTAATCATGTGATCATTTTATTCATGACTCTAGCTGTGAGAAGTGAAGCTTGATGCGGGTGAATTTTTCTCAGGGTTCAAAGGATGTCTGGTTTTGATGGTACTTACTTGTGTTGTTTGTGGAATTCTGCAATTTTTCCTTCAGAGTCTTGGTTCTGTAAGAATATTTACAAGTTTATATGAGCTGTAATGCCTTGATATAATTCTAGCTAGAAACATAGATGGCATCACTGTTGGCTGATATATTTACCTGTTCTGGGAAAAATTGGAATTCAGCAAGATACCCTGAGCGACAAGTCAGTGAGTCAAAGTCTCCTAGTTCTCCTGAACACAATACAAGCAAAACAATGGTCAAGATTACATGATAATATATATATATATATATATTGCATAAAGATATATACTGAGCCTCATTATGGTACATTCTACCAATGGATTCATTTAAAACATCTTTTTTTCAATAACACAAGGATAGACCAGTCATGTTTTAGGTAATCAATACCTATCAGGATTTGAAATTAATTTTTTAAGTAACAAGCTAAAAGTGCTTAAGACCTTCAAATCTACCAGCAAAATGAAGCATGTCTCATATGTTTATGTAAATTAATAGGCACAAGGCAAATATCAACAAGCAAAAAAATGTGAGTTGTTGTTTTCAAGCAAAAGGGAAAAAATAACTCACTTTTTGTGAGTTAATTTATGCAAATTTCAAACCCTGCCAATGGCCTATATTGTTCTCTATTGTTCATGCTATTGTTCAATTATGTGATGGATAAATAGAAGGAAGAATAGATATCCTAAATCATGACTAATATGTAAAAGGAGGCTTAGAATCTATCTGCATATGATTGGTACATTTATACAAAGGGTCAATTTATAATGTTACTGCTTGTAAGTGTTATACACATTTCTATAC
Source organism: Entacmaea quadricolor (assembly GCA_024752375.1). Classification (NCBI taxonomy): domain Eukaryota; kingdom Metazoa; phylum Cnidaria; class Anthozoa; order Actiniaria; family Actiniidae; genus Entacmaea; species Entacmaea quadricolor. The sequence goes on along the minus strand of JANTNT010032781.1, from coordinate 2,124 downwards.
ATACCTTGGACTATGTAGGATGCTAATAATCCTGCTGTACTTTCTGAACACTTTAATCTAATTAACAAATATTAATACAAATGTCATTAACTAACCAGCCAGGAATAATGTTAAAACACAACAACTGTGCATTTTTACAAAAGGATGCAAAAATGTATTTTGAAAATTTTAATGCTTCAAGAATTCAAGGTAAGGATTCTGTAAGAAAGGCTTGCTGAAATATTTAGACCCCAAAAAATGTTTGGGACCCAAATTTGGCCAGAGATTTGGTTCCCAAGATGCAGATTAACAAACAAGAAATTTTATAAAAAGTTTTACTAACCTTCCACTTAAAAGATCTCTTTTTACTTGAAGAGAAAACATATATCTTTAAAAAATAAATGGAAAATAATCATCCAACTGATGATGTTAAGCAATTAAATTAATTAAAAATGTAAAAACAAACAATCAAACAAACAAACAAGAAAAACTATTTCTAATGCACCTAATTTTTGTGGTTTTGTTTCTTACTTATTTTAAGAATAAAATAATATTTTTTCATAATTACTACAATTAATTTTCTGGTTACAGTTAACTTTGGTTGGTGTTGACCATAATGAAAAGAGCAATGAAACGAAAAAGATCTTTATATACCTCTTCTAAATTCCCATTCAATCTATGGACGTCACGTCCCTGATTAGTAGACCCTCCTGACAGGGGTCAGCTACAAGATTAGACATGCAAATAAAAATCTATTTATTTTATACCTTGTATATTCTTCCTGTAACATAGCAGGGTCAGGTGCGTAATATTTGACACTAAATCTGAGCAGAACTTTACTCATATCTAAAAGGCAAAAACAAGAGATGGCACCATGAATGAATACAAGAAGGACTTCTTACTGGTGACAGTTGACTAGCAGCTAATTGAGGTCTCTAGGCTAGCATTAATAATTTCAGAATACTTAATAGTGTTATCTTCATGCCATAGGCTATCAAATATTATAGATATGTACTATATGGACACCATTGGGAAACATACAGTGATTATCTACTATGATTATCAGTTGAGCGTCATGTGACAACATTTTGTCAAAGTTTTATCCTATCCTTAATTTTGTCGCTGGCAATAGATTTGAAAAACTGTGAAATGTTCACATCTAATAAGTTGATTTTTGATTACCATATAATCATGGATCAATGTATAATCAGCCAGTGAAATCAAATTATTCTACAGTTCTGAAACATTAATGTTTCAGTGTCAAAATTTTTTGTCACACCATACTCAACTGAGAAGCACAGAGTGGATTGCAAGATATTTGATTCTAAAAGGAATATACTTAATATTACCATGTATCTGTTTGTTGATTGATTTGTGCTGGTCCAGCCAGAACTAAAAATACATACAATGAAGATATAAATAAAATGTATACTTGTAACAATGTAAAATGTACTGTAAACTATTCTAAAGTATTTATATCAATAATATATTTTTATAGATATTTTTCCTCTCTGAGTTTGTTCAAAGGTATCAAAAGAGAATTGATCAATAGAATTTTTTTTTTCATGTTATCATTACTATTTGTACACTATACTGGAAAAGACTTTATCTGTTATTTTTGCTGCAGGCAAAATGGTTTTAAAACCAATATTTTAATTTCCACAGGATTTGTTGCCTTGGTAAAATTTCATGCAGCTTAAAGAAAATTGTTACCATAGTAACACCAACAATGTGTGGCACATTTGGTACATTTTAATAGGTAGACTTATTTATATATGACCATTTTTAAATATTTATTATTAATTTGTTGATAATAAACCAACTGTAATGTTTTAGCAGCATTATGTTTATTACATGCAAAAGTATTATTAGATGTAGTATTACTTTGGAAGGTTGGTTTGATAAAATAAAGATTTATTAAGTTTTTAATCTATGTTTAATATAAAGACTATTATTATCATAAGCCCAAATAATTAATATTTAATTGGGATTTTCAAAATAATGGAAGTAAAGAACAATAGGATTGTATCTCCCTGGAAAATCCATCCTAATGTGGGAAAATTTTTTTTATTGAAGTTAAGGATTTTGTACAAAATCGGGCTTTAAATCTAATCATGCTTTTGGAGAAAAGTATGGAAAGGTGAC
>JANTNT010032670.1:0-12774 GCA_024752375.1 Entacmaea quadricolor | reverse complement strand
ACTGGGATGAGGGCCGCCTCGCTGAACATCAAAATGCGCTGTGATTGGTTAGTTCGTGCGTGCACCGGACAGCTGGATGTATGCACCAATACCACAGGAAACCCATGAAAGACTGAAACTGGTAAAAAATGCCAGAGGGGGGATGACTAGTCTCCCCCTTTACCACCCCTGGATCCGCACCTGCTGTCATGACAAATACTAGCATCAGTTGGAATAAAACACTTCCATGATGAAATAATTTAACTACCACTACTGGATTGCTATACCTATTTTCGTTGTTGGAAAGCGAGTACAAATCGTCTTAATTTCTAAACTTGAATTCGCTTTAGCGACCACGAAACAACTAAATTTAAATTCTTATACCCCTGGCGGATGAGGACGGATTTTGTTTTTGTTTTGACCCCCAAAGATTTCCACTTGACTCTTTACCCCCAGGAGAATGCTAAATTTGGGGGAAAGACCCCAGGATTTCCACGTTTTCATTGTTTCTTTCTTCTCCCCACCCCAATGATTTCCAGTTCCTTTTTACCTTATACCCCCAGGATTTCCAGTTACTTTTTACCTTATACCCCCAGGATTTCCATTTCACTTCAATCCTTGCCCTTGGGGGTGTAAAAATTAAATGTAATGGCCGCAATTGTTCCAAATCGTGGTTTAACTTGATGTTTTCATATAATTACTGTATTCTATAAAGTACTGCTTTGCATTAGAACCATTCTTTCGTTGTCACAGAAGCAAATTCTGGAAAGATTTACACTACAATCTCACAGAGTCGAAATGCGCATCTCACGTGATCTGTATATTTACAGACCTTAGATGCCGGCACATATCTACACACTATTATGATTAGCATTTATCTAAGCTGTATATTATTACACTGCCTTTCATAATAAGGTCATTTCCGAGATATGCTTCAATTGCCCCGAAGAATAGTTTCAATTTGAGGCTCCGTGCGAATTACATATTTGCTGTATTTTCGAACGGAGCCTCGAATTGAAACTATTGTTCGATGGAATTGGAGCGTATCTTGGAAATGGCTTATTGCGCGACCTCGACAAATTTGGCGCCAATCGAAAACATGCGTTTTGGCTTCCGTCAATCAAAATCATTCTCAACATTACGACTCTACAACAGTGAGAGACGAGAAATTCCCTCAGCTTACTTGTTTTGAATAAGATCACAAGTGTTCTTATTGGGTTCAGATTTCGGATCGCATTCATTGTAAAGAGGTCGCGTAATTATGAAATGCGCTGTAAATCTCTGATTACATCCTAAAATGTATAGCACCTAACAAAGGAATTTTTTGAGCAAACATTTATCACATCCATATCCCAAAGCGCAGGAAAATCTGGTGTCTATCTAGGGCTTCATGGGTTGACTTGTATATCCTCTGTCGCCCCTTCCTAATACAATACGTCTACAATACGCTCCATGCAATAATAACGAAAGGCCAGCCAGGTAGGCTACAGTCAGAACATCTCTAGGCCTTCCTATAATAGTACAATACGTCTTATGCCCCATACATACAATAAACGAAGGCCAGCCAGCCAGGCTACAGTCAGTACATCTCTAGGCCTTCCTATAATAGTACAATACGTCTTATGCCCCATACATACAATAAACGAAGGCCAGCCAGCCAGGCTACAGTCAGTACATCTCTAGGCCTTCCTATAATAGTACAATACGTCTTATGCCCCATACATACAATAATGCAACAGCAGTTTTCTTATAAGTGGGAATAGTATTCAAGCACTGTGATTGGATGGTTTCTGTTTTCTCGCTTTCTGATTGGTTCAGAGCGGAAGCCATTTAAGAGTCACAGCACCGTACGTTTCCAACTCGCAATTAAACTGCAACACACTTCGTTAAGTGGTCGTCACATCTCTAAGCCTTCCCATTACAAAATGTCTTGTGTCCCGTCTCCCATGCATACAACTGGCAAGCCCTTGAACAGTACACTTCATGACAGTTAGCACATCTCTTGAGCTTCTCGCCTTCGCCTTCCATGCATACGGCACAACGACGTATCGGTTCAATGCCAACATGCTTGCGAAACTTGGCTAGAATCTGTCAAAACAAATCAAAATAATATGTTAAAATGACTACCCAATAGGGCATTTTTCGTATGAGTGGGAGACGTACGGTATAACTCTTAAATGGCTTCCGTATTCAAGCACTGTGATTGGATGGTGTCTGTTAAGAGTCACGATACTGTACCTTTTCCACTCACACCGAAACTGCTCTAACAGCGGCAGACGTAGGGGGAGGGGGCAATGTGTAAACACCCTACTGCCCTCAGGAACGATTTTGTGCTCCTTTGAATCACCAATTTTGAATATCAACCCTAGTCAACCCTGCAAACCTAACAAACGCCTGATCAAAATCGGAAAAAAATACATATTAAAAGGAGACTTACTTCATGATATAGCGACCGTACGTTGTCGTCCTTGTATTTCTTACGCAAGCAGAAAGCAATGTCGTTGAGGGCCCTGTGGTAATTACCCATCTCAAGCAGGGCTTTAGCACGACGGTAAGCTGTTTTGGTTAAAATATTTGACGCTTCGTCGTTTTCTGTAAAATAGGAAAACATCTATAGAACGGCCATCTTTTGAACGACAGCATCTTTTGTGCAATGCAAGAGTTAAAGATGGGGCCATTTCTACCAGTGCTGTTATCTGATATAGCAACGACTGTTTAAAATGGCAGTTTAAAAAAGGGAAACTTGCCTGGGCGGTCTATTCTGTAAAAGCGACCGTCTATACATGTATAAAGGACCACCTCTATCAATCGAGCTTCCTACTAAAAGTTACCAATCCTTATTAGCACCCCCTATTAAGCGACCACCTCTATAAAGCGACCAATTGTTAAGTGACCACATACCTTCCATACATCTTGCAATAGCGTGTTTACAGTCCATGTAAGCCGAGGTCCAATCTTTTGTTTTTAAGTAAGCCTGAGCTCTATTGCTGTACAATATTGCTGGAACAACCCACCTGCAATAGAAGGAACTAATCAAAACGCGAGAAAATACATCTCATCCAATCACAATATTTGAGTTACTCTTGAATGGTTTCCATTATGAACAAATCAAAACGCGAGAAAATATATCTCATCCAATCACAGTACTTGAGTGACTCTTGAATGGTTGCCATAATGAACAAATAAATATGAAAAAATACATGTCTTCAAATCACAATGTTTGAGTAGCAGCTTTCAAATGGTTTCCACTATAAACCAAACAAATTGCGACAAAATACATCTCATTCAATCACAATTCTTGAATCTGACACAGTACGTTACCTTACGTTCCCGCTCATACTTTTAAATTTGTCAAATTTCGTTTTCAATCACTTACCATTTCCACCGACTGGTGTCGTTCCCTATTTCTCTTTTCGCAGGAGGACAAACTTCTATTGCCTTGGTATAAAATTCTATGGCTTCGAGGTATTCATCGTTCTTGAACTTATCGTTGCCCATGTCCTTCAGACGTGTGGCTTGCATTGCATCTAAGGTCGCTATGAATTCGTATGGTTTTTTTCCGAATGAAGCCTCTTCCTTCTTCCATAATCTAAAAAGAAACGTTCACAATTCAAAACTTTAAAGGAGCTTTCCCGAATTCTTAACAACGAAACAAGACCTGGCGGAGTCAAACAAAGGATAAAGCTTTGCTCTTAGGGAGCAAATAGACTTGTCAGAAATACACCGATCCTGTAATCATTGTTCTACCTCCCTAGTTACTGTTGCTACGTCGGACGAACCAAAATCTATTTTTGATATACAGCGTAAATGTATGAAAACATCAGGCTCCGCCTCGTCTTGGAACCATTGTTGGGTGGTCACTCAAGGTCTATAAAACAATTTGATTTACTTTTTCGACTTTCAATTTAAATAAAAATAGAAAATGAAAAAAATTCTATTCATAAATTTTGTATGATTTGTATTAACAATAGTTTCTTTGATGAAGAAATCCTTTTCTTTTTTATTTGTAACAAGGTTTTTTTTATAAGAATAATTTTACATAAAAACCCCACAGAATAGGTATTTTGATTGGTTTAAAAATATCTCAATCAGGGTTCCCACTCACCTGGAAAAGCAAAATTCCCTGACTTTTCCCTGACTACAAACAATTTTTCACTGACCTACTTTTACAGTGCGGCTACTAAAAGTGGGGCCACCAAGACAGTGAGAACCAATCAAGATTTAGAGTGAAAACAATGCATTATAACTTTAGACAACATATTATAGCCAATCAGGAGCAATTAAAAAAAGCCAATATCTGAATAATGTCTGACAAACAATTTTAATGTTATCAGGAGACCACGGGAATGAAACATTGTGATTGGCTGAGTTCAAGATTATACTGATTGTGATCTCCCATGATTGGCTCAAGTTTTCATTCTAAATCTTGATTGGTTCTCATTGTCTAAGTTGTCCTCACGGTCTCTTGATAACATCAATTTTTTTTGTAGACTTTATTCACATCTTGGCTTTTTTACTTGCTCCTGATTGGCTAGAATTGGCTAAAGTTGGAATGCAGTGTTTTCATTTAAATCACGATTGGTTCTCATAGTCGAAGTGCGGTTACAGTAGTCGTATTAAGATTGACAGGTGCCAAGTGGTAAACTCCAGTGGATTGCCAAGGTTATGACCATGAGAATTTTGGAACTACACGCCAGTCCTCCTCTCTAAGGCCAATTGCGTGGTACACTTTTCCCTATGACTGTCTCATGCAATCTGCTGACGTCATGTTCATAATACTTTAAAACCTCCTTACAACTGTGTGCACAACAAGAAAAAAGATGTAGCATTTTGAAACATGTTTTAAAACCTTACGACAATCGTACAATGTAAGTCATGCTGTTCAGCAGATTGCATGCAACAGGAAAAAGTTGTACTGTGTAAATGAGCCCTTAACACCCAATTCCAATCCCTTCAACTGGTGATCAGTTTAATCATTTTTGATAATTAAATTTTTAAAATAATACTGTTACAATACCTGGAGCAGCTTTTACTTAAAGTTTGTTTAAAGGTCTTAAACATGTGAATCTAGAATAAAAAGAATGAAAACCCATTACCACATTTTACAGCATAGCAAATTTAAAGGTATCATTTGAGTAGTTGCTTTGGACAGGAAGGGAATATTTAAAGATCAAGAGAATATTGTTCCATGTGAAAGCAGTGAGAGTTACAGCTACATTTGTATACCACTTGTGCCTCACCTGCTTATGAACAATAATGACCATAATCACACTTTACCTCATAATCATAGAAGCTTGTCAGTAAAATTATTTCCTTTGGTTTAATACCACTTTGAATCAGAAGGTTACCAGAAGATGATGGCGAGTTGACAAGGTGAACAAGAATGTGGATTGTAGCATCTTGTATCTGTGAAAAAATGTCAAGATTTTTAGTACAATTAAGATAATAAAAGTTAAATAACTGATAGTGATAACACATGGAAAGCCTTCTTTACCTCTTTATCATGAGAGAATACAACCATTGCCAAAGTTTGAATGATTTCCTGTTGAAAATGTTGAAAATGGTATTCAGGGGTGGCAGAAGCAGAAAAGCACTGAAGGGGAACAAGCCCAAGAAAATTGAGAGAATTTTTTTTATCTGAACCAAGAATCGAGGGGCCACTGCTCCCCTGCTTCCACTGCTCCTGGTATAAGATATGCAACAAAAATATCACATTTACTTGCATACATGTATAGCACCTTGTATGCATCTACCCTGTTTAAACAGAACCTGTCCCTTAAAGCACCAAGTTCTTTTTTTGTTCTAGCAGACAATATTTTTGACACCTTTTACAATAAGACCAACCCATCAAAGTAAACATGAGGCAGAATGTAGACAAGATTGTCTCAACAAATATGAGATCAAAAGCTCATCCCACCCAACTAGCATTAAGTAATGACTTTAAAAAATGCCAAAGTATCAATAACATTGGTTAACTGGAATCACTAGCATGCTTTGTGCTGTAAAAGAACTTCTCAAAGAAATATAATAACTACTGCTGAAGACCACAAGCAATATGATGTCCAATTGATGGTTTGCAATCATTCCAAAGGGAATCAAAAGACAAAGACAGCGGCCATGTTGGTGGTATGAACAGAAGAATCTAGTGAGGAATCTTTTGTTAAATACCACCAACCTGGTTGTGATAACATAATGTGTGAATGAAGAATATGTAGTTTCTCCAATGAGCAATTTAATACTGGTATTAAATTTTTATTTCCTGGTGTAGACCAAGAATACTTTGCTCACCTTACTTTCCAAAACAGCTGCCTTACATTTCCCTCCAAGGGCAGAAAGTTGCATTGTCACAGCAAGGAAGCTCAAAAATAGATCACGATCTGGAATATTGACTGAAAAGAAAAGGACAGTGTTAAAATTTTTAACTCTTCAATTCTACATGTATGCTTTGTCTTTAGTACATAATTATATACCCTGATATTACAACCCTTTTCCTGGTTCTGCAACCCCAACAAGTCAGACACCAAGGGTAACAAGAGTTGTTTGTTGGTTCTCTCCATTGCTTCAAGGGTTTTTCTCTGGGTTCTCCAGTTTTCCTCCCTCCACAAAAGTCAACTTCTAAATTCCAATTCAATTAAGGATATTCTCAATTGGGCAAACCTCTATTGTAATATAGGAAACCACTGAATATGAGCAAACATGTGCTCTGTTTAGCTACTCTACTAGTAGACTATCAGCTCATATACCGTGAGTAGAGAGATCAACAAAATGGCCAAACACTTTTGTGAATGAACTTTCAGAAGGCAAAATACAAACTTTACTAAGATATTTTTTATTTCTCATGATCCAGAGGTTGTCTATATTATAAAACAATTATTCCACTCAACCTTGTTGTGGCACTACACACCTCATTGGCTATCAGCTCATGTACAATATGACTCAATTTTGTAGAATAACTGTTAAACATCTCCTTTCACACTAAAGTGCAACAATTTTTTTAAAATCAAAATGTTTTCAGATATTTTGACTTTCTTCAATCAAAGTTACACCAGTCTGATTAAAACATCTGATCTGTTGTAATAGGCATCAAATAAATTACTTTTATTGCCCTTTTAAATAAAATCGAATACAGTAGAGAACAATATATGGGTGCACAAAAATATTAATTCTATCTTCAAATTTTCAACTCAAGTCTCACAAGCTAGCACAGCAGTTCAAGTCCATAGCACACTAAATTTAATGATTAAATAAGTGTAAACATTCAAATGAGGCCATTTCTGTTGTAAGGGAAAAAAACCTGAAAATTTTTTGAATGGGATTAGAACCCACAACCTTTGTGTTACCGGTGCAGTGCTCTACAAACTGAGCTATCAAAGCCACACAAAAGCAGTTGTATGTAGGTTTGTTTAAAAGAAGGATAAAGTTGGCCCGGCCAAGACCGAGATTCTTTGTAGAGCACTGAACTGGTAATGCAAAGTTCGTGGGTTAATTAATCCCAATAAAGCCCAAATTTTTCAGGTTTTTCCCTTAAAAACAGCAATGGCCTCATTTGGATGTTTATACTTAATTAATCATTTTATAACATGCTGTTGAAGGATTATTTCTCTAGACACTAAATTATTACAATAAATATTTTCAAGTCACCTCCGTGTTCTAAGTATTTGATGATCCCACATTGTTCAACAAGCTCCCAAGCTACTTCCTCATTAAAACACAGAGTTGCTATGATCCTAAGACACGCATCAATCATTTCAGAATCACCATGTAGAATTACAGGCGCCTTTATCCACTTAACAAGTGCCTATATTAAAACAAAACAACTTTGTGAGTATAGAGCCTAGTTCTCATGTGCTACCAGTATCTAATCATTCTGGTGATCAAACCAGGAAAGTCTTGTGCTGATGGTAAAGTGTTTCCATGATCAGAATAGCATCCCAGGAAATGCAGAACCCTGGATATAAGCAGTGAGAGGCAACACACTAACATCACATTCAACCCATGGTAGCATTGCAGGCATGTCAATGAAGAAACAAAAGGCAAGTGTGCATGCTGTGTGTAGATTTAACACATAGGGGGATTTATCAAAACCCAAACAAAGTGTAAAGAAGCACAATGAAGTGAAGAGCTTCTAACAACTTTGCGAATGTTCTGATAAATTCTCAAGTGCTTTAAATCTGCACACAGCACAGCAATGAGTTTTCACTTCTTTTATAAAATAGAAATCATAGTTGATCAAGCTACAGTCCTGTACACTAATTTATAGCATGTCCCAATCGATCAGAGTGGGTTATGTTGTAATTATTTTATAATGACATATTAGAACCAGGCTTAACTATATACTATAATTATTTTAGTAAGAGTGTAACAGTATACAATATATAGTGTGTGATAAACAGAAGATATTACATGACCACGCGGAGATATGAATTTTATCTTTGAGTGCTGAAAATATATCTCACTCATAAAATACATGTATATTCAACACGAGAAGATAAAATTTGTATCTCCAAGCAGTCATGATGTTCTGTTTACTATATAAACAACAATGAAATACCAAGTTTTAAATTTTTTCAAACATTTCAACTAGACCTGTATATAATTGACTCAAATGAGATCTTTCACATGTGGAAATACATGTATCTTGTTATTTTCACATGTGAAGATATCGAGTTTACGCACAAAAGCTCACCTGGTATTTTGTTGTTTACAAAATAAAATAATATAACATTTTGAACTTAGGATAACTCTGAGAAAAGAGATTTTATTGTCTGACTATCAAAGCATATCTGCCATCACATATCAGTGCAAAAACTCTGTAGAACTTTTGTCCCACTGCAATCATATTGGTTAGACTTTACCCATGGAATTTCACACCACAAAGCAACAATGGAAGGATAACAACAGTGCTTTTACAAAATGCATTCTCCTTAGGCCCTGGCAAAATCAGGACACGTTACAGCAACATCACATGTTGTCCTGTTTTGCCGCGCATGAAACAATGTGGAGGACATAAATTTTGTGTCCAGAACACAAATGTTTCTGAGAAATGTCAGAAACATTTGTGTCTGCACCGAGTGCAACAATGTTGCTGTGTTATGCCAGGATGGGCAACATCGGAGGACACAGTGTTGTTGCCACAATGCATTCCTGTTTTTTTAGGGCTTTGGACTGTCAAATTGCAACAACATGGTTAAGATATAATGGGCATTATTTTACAGTAACATCTTATACCTTTGATATAAATCTGTTTTCAAAAACTAATTTTCTGTGTCTGTCATTCTGTTCTGCAATCTGGAAAAAGAAAATTATAGTTAATAAATACAATCTATGCACATATACACAAACTCAAGATGAGCCATAAGATTGCTAGGCAGCAATTTAAATTTTTTTCACACATTCCAGCCTTAAATATGTATAGGAAAAGTCAAAAAAGATTTTTGGCTAAATCACTTCTGGTATTGCAGCCAAATAACTTCTGTTACCAATACGATACAGCACACGTTGTATGACATGGGTTGACTCACTTTCTTCCCTTGTCAAAATATTATCACAGTGCCTTCGATTATTTTGTCCTGCAGTAATCAAAAAATCAGATTGAAAGGCAATGTATGTATGTTGTGCACTCGAATGCTCTCAATAAATACAAATAATAATAAGTTACTATGCACATGCACAAGTATTTCTCCTCTGAGCCCTGTGCACTTATGAAAGGACCAAAATAACAGCGAGTCAACAGACAGTGTCCAGTCAACAGTGTTATTTTCACAAGGACCAGGGATTTAGGATGATTTTTAATTTACTATTTCATTCATACTACATACCTTTAAAATAATATGAGCTGCTGACACCTGTACTTTTTTACTCCACCTCTTTAGAACATGATAAGAAATATCATTTGTACCAACAAATTTACTTCCTTCAAAAAGTTCATCACTTAAGTATACATCATGAACCCTTTCAAGTTCCTTGACTTGGTATGGTTTTAAACCTTGTTGATATGCTTTAAAATGCATCTTTTGACAGTTATCTTTTAGAATAAAATTACCAAGCTTTGTAAGGCCGTTATTAAATAAAACCCTTTCACGGGCTTCAAAACTTATCCCACATAGTGCATTAAGCCCGTTCATTGCAGGGAAACATGTAAGGATGTCTATACTTCCATTGCAATAGTCCATTAGTAGCTCTACCGTGTCATTCTCTACAATCATTTTAGATTGAGTGTCCATCTTCCGGGAGAAATCAATCATCCCTTTAAGAATGATTAAACTGTTAAAATATATTGATTTCCAAGGAACGGTCTTACATATGCTGTCATCTGGTATCCTCATTCTCAAGAACCGTAGAATAACTCTGAATAAGTCACACTGGAAGAGTACTCTTACAAGAGCAGGCAGTTTCTCTATACATTGTTCTTCCTGTGCCTAAAACACAAAGAGAATAAGATTATTTAAACAATTTAAGCAGTTTTAGCTATTTGTACATCAACTTGCAGTTTCTATTGATATGGAAGTCTAAATTTTAAGTAGAATTTCTTTCAAATACCTAATTTTTCAATGTAATGGCACTAAGAAATTTTTATCAACAAGTTTTAGAATGAGAAGACACAAGACTAAAATTACAACTATCCAATTTATCATGCTTGACCATGACAGCTTTTGCCAGAAAATATCTCATGCCGTTAACACAGAAAAAATTGTTGCAGGTTGCAAGAAACCACATAACATGCACAATTTCCATTGCAACTTGTCTCACGAAAAAAGTTGTTGCAAGTTACAGGCATAATTTGAATCATTCACGTCACCAGAATGAAAAATTGATTGGCTCACGCACTCTGGCTGTTGCAGGAGACAAGTTGCATGATCATGTCACACGTAAACTTTTACAAAAATTGTTGCAGAAAGTAGAAGCCGTTTCTACTTTTTGGCGAGCAAAAAAATGAAAAATTCAAGTCATGCGATGGGAAATTCACGTGAAAAACGCTCGTGCAACCTGCGACATTTTTTTCGCGAGACAAGTTGCATGAAAAATCGTTGTGTGACACGGCCTGTACCAAATTTGGACTCACGTACAAATATGGATGCTCTTGTTGACGTGAAAAAGCCATTTTTAAAAAATATTTTTATTTTACTCAAAAAGTGATAAATAATGTATATTGGTGTTGTTGTCATATTTCCATGCCAAACAGAAGGCCTTGCCAATTTGCTTGTCTCATCAACCAATCGTTCACAGTGACTTAATACGTCCTGGATGGACTTAGAGATGGTTCAGTTTTTTTAAAAAGTATCTCAATTCAAACTGTAGTTCTTTAGTTTTTGTATTTGGGCAAATATTAAAGCTTATATTTATAAGGACAAGTAGTTTTCATTGTCCCTTTCATCTTGCGTTTTCTCACACCTCTTCAACTGTCAACAAACAAGCGTGGGTTCTCACATGAAAAGCTCCCAAAAAGAGCGCCAAAACATATGTTTTGAACAGCAATAAAGACGTTTAAAACTCACCACTACCCTAGTTTCTCCGTATTGATCAAGAAACTTGACTATTTCAGTGACAGCCTTTATCTGAGCGTGTTGGAGGTTTTCGTTTCGCCCGAGAGCGAGCTCTACTGCTTCAATAGGGCTGTCGCCGCCGCCTAAGAAATGAAAGAACTTCTCAGCTTTTCTCTTCTTTGCTTTCTCGGCGACTCTTCGAGTGTCAAGGATTTCTTTCATAGTTGCTTCAACTTCGGATTTCTCTAAAGCCATCATCTTTACTGACAACACGTTTACTATCGGTGAGTTGAGAAGCGAACACACACACACAGCGAAATACAGACGGTCAACGTTGCACGCCTGCGCAAGAACGAGGAGTCCACAGGGAACCCATTCCCTAATTCCTACACATTGGAAAATGGGGCACAAAATTACCCCAGAAACTACCTTATAACACTATGTCGTAACGGTTTGTTTATGAGGGGGATAGAATCGCCTAGGACAATAGAAATTTGACCAAAATTTCCTCTGTTTAGAAAAGTTTAACCTCAAATAGTCTGATTTCCAAATATAAGGTGTATCGATATTTAACAGACAATATTTATTGCAATTGATGACTATTAGCGCTTTTCTTCGTTCTATAAAATGCATTTTATATCAGTTTTCTTTGTGTTGTTGCTGTTTTATCCCCCTCTGGTGACCATGATCCTTTGCGTTTAAAAATAGATTGTTTTGATGTGACGTCATAGTGTTATAGGGCAATTGGCAAGGGGCTTTGAAAATTTTAAATTCTGAAATTAAAAATCTTTTCGGGCAGAAATCAGAGGCCAAGTTGAGGCTGATTCACAATGGGAGAGAGGCGGGCCATTATCTATTCATTTAAATGTAAAAGGGAGAGACGCAATTTCCGTCAATAAACTGAGTTTCTAAGTAATCTTTTTTAAAGACTATTCATTATTTATGCCGGAGGGGAGGGGCTGTCAAGATTCATCATTGACATCAGGCCCGTGTTTTGATGGTTTGAACGAACCCCCCCTCTCCACTCCTTACCCCCTTCTATTCGAAAATTTCTGCAACTTGAACATTGGCAGAAAAACGAACCCCCCTTTCGAGGTCCTGGTTTTCAGAATAACACTCTTACATTCAAATTGAGATTTTTGTGGGAGATGTACGTTGTGAAGTGTAACATAAAGAGTTGAACAAATTTGCATTTTTATGGTCACGTGACTTTAAGGCAGCAAATATGGTTTTTTGAAAATGGGGAGTACAAAGCGTTTTTAAATCAAGTTGAATTTCATGTCATTTTAAAGGTATTTAGCTCTTACATATG